>OZ002741.1:79005245-79093324 GCA_963924295.1 Dioctria rufipes | reverse complement strand
CTACTGTAAAGGTCCAACGATTTGTCAATATCATCACTGGGTGTAACATCAAGAGGTTACAGAGTAATTTATGAAAACATACCGAAATATCTTAAAGTCCCGTTATCTCGAAAGCCATTAATCCCCTCTCCCCCTCACGCCAACCCATAAAATTTTTTGCTCGTCTAAGCATAACCCATCCGTAGCCTTTGGATATTATACCACTTACGGGACAAACTGTATAATGAATGCATAAAGGTCGCAGCTGCAATGTTTTTTTAATTTAGTTGATGGCAGATTGCGAGTTGCAAGTGTGTATGTTGTTGACAAAATGCAAAAGGTTAAAAAAATTCTTTTTGTGACATAATATAATTCCAGTTTCATTATTTATTGAGAATTATAACGAATCAATCTGAATCAACTTTCAACTTTCCAACAACTTAATTTTTGTACGACTTTTATGCTTAGGACGCCAGCATAGGAAAGGATTGATGTGGCAATTTTTAGGTGGAAAAGCACAAGTTTTCTTTAATTTTTGATTCTGGTGTTAGGGCGATTATTTTTCTCAACGGAATATACATATAAAAAAAATGTGTTTTTTTTTTCAATTATGAATTGTTAACTTGAGCAATGAAACATAACCCTTCAAATTAGAAATGTTTATTTTGTGCTCTAGAGCTCTAGACATCAAATTATTAAAAGTTGTGACTGTAGCCGTTATTGGTGTTGTCGTATACAAAACTTTGGGTTTTCACTACATATTCGACGTAGCAAGCTCACAGTTTGTACACAGCGTTTATATAGAAATAGTAAATTACATTAACAAAATTTACTAAATCGGGAAACTTTTTCTTGGTGTTGACATACAAAACTTTTGGTTTTCATTTTATTTAACTCTAGGGTATAATATTATTAGACCAATTACCACTTTTTCTCTTGTATCTTAATAATACCATAATTAGGTGTGTAATATATATATACAAAAAATATGGGAACAGTCTTTGGTGGAAGATAGGCATTCGCTTTGAAATTCGTGAACATTAGTCAAGTGTTAACAAGGATGGAAAATACAGGATAATGTAAGCACCAAAAAAATCAAGTTTCAAACGGGACCATAGGTGATAAATGAGTGACATCATATAGAAATGTCAATAAATATGTGATTTTATTAGAATAGCTTAACGGTTCCTTCATAAATTTTGCTTTTACATCTGCAATGCGCTCTTCCACTATAAAACTTGAGTGCTTTACTTCATTTAGCTTATAGGCATTCCTGTTTGTTATAAAGACGGTAATATTCTAGGGAAAGTCATACTATATATATCCCGTGCTGCGAGGAATGACCTTCCTGAATTCTGCTATATTTTGGCTAAGTAGCAGATAATAGTTATTTAAAATTAACTAGATAGTTATAAGTTATCTGTAATTGCGTAGAAACAGCACTGAGAATCGGCTGATATGTGAGATTATCATATTTTCACACAATGATATTCTCATTATTGAACAATAATATTTACTCAATTTATTTTACTCAAATAGTGGCATAGATTACAAAAGGGCTTTGGACGTATGAATGCAATTATATAAATAAAATTTCAACATTTTATTTCTCACGCGACTTTTGTATCGCAAAATCTACGAAGTGATCTGGGATGTTTAAATACAATTATATTCATAAAATTTCGATATATTTAATTTTTCACCGAACATTCTACAGTTTACGAAAGAATCTGGGAAATATTAATAACATTAAACATTTTGTTTCCCCTAATTATTAAGAGACATACATATGCTTATTGCAATAAATTAAAAAATATTTAATAACGATATATTAAATAGAATATATGTTACTTACTGACATGCTGCTTCGATTAGTGTACACAAAAATCTTTGGTTTAATGGGACAGTTTACGAAGAGTCTGCAACATTTGAACAAAATTTAGTAATTTTTCATTTTTTACAAAATTAGTAAGAAATGTAGTTTCTTAAAGCATTTATAACTTCATGCGGTAAACTGTCCGTTCCTTTTCTATATTATTTTACATATATGTAGTTCTCCAATCCAACCCTTTTATTTCTACGTAATTCATATCTTTATATAACTTGGGATTTTGACAATATTCTGTTTTAAGGGTTTTTAATTACAGAAAAATTTCAGTTAATATTCCTGAGAATTTTTCCGTTTTGTTTTCTTGCAGACAAGAGAATTTTATCTGCAAAATTTCACAGCTTCATTTTTTTTTTATAGATTTTTATTCTGCCTTTTATTTGGAGCAGAGCCGAAGATAAAGGGCGTTGCCGTAAGACGTATTAAGCGAGTTAAACTGATAGATACCACTAATAATCCGGAAGAAGGAATGCAATACCGGCACAGGTACACAGTGCGGTTCAAGGTGGTGGAAGGTTTTCATGGCAGAGTGACCCAAATATGATAGTTGGTGCAAGTAGATCTAGCACACGTGCATCTAGTACTTTCCAGATCGACCTCATAACGCATCTCAGGATATTAGTATACATATACAATAACGTCCAATTCTCCTACTACAGGAGTGGCCAAAGCGTTGACCGCGGTCGACTAGTCGACCGCATAACTATTCCTAGTCGCCCGCCTACATCTCGGATGCCAGTCTCACACAGCGTGCGACAGACAATATAATGTAGAGAAGCTCTAAATTTTTTCTTAGAAATTTATTGGAAATTTTTTTTTTCAGAATTTTTATGTATTATGGAGGCCGACAAAACGGCACACATGAAAGTATTGTATCTGAATATACCTCCGTCGGCTACCAAAGTGAATAAAAATTTTGCCGAAATATTTTCTGTAAATTTCCAAGAAGAAATGAATGCTTATTGCTCGTCTGCTCGTCTGCGTTCATAAAAATTGTTAGCAGCCCAATCACCCATTGACACTCTCCAATAATGCATAATTCCAAGGAAAGAATTTCCAGTTAATTTCTAAGAAAAAGTTTTCAGTTAAAATTGAGGCCTTCCTTACATCAGATCGAAGCATCGTTGATTTTATATTGGAGCGAGACATTGCTGGCTTGCTCTTACGACGAGGGAATCGTTTTACTGGTTTTTTGCTCTACTTGCCCAGTCTATGAATGTATTAATTTCTTTAAGCTTGTAGGTAGGTTATATAAACTCACACGACCGTAGTGCAGAGCGGACATGTGTGTGACCTCTCGGGTTTTAGAAGTGACACTCCGATATAATCGGCAATCTTCGGCCATAGACAAACTAATAACTACGGCTCTGCAGGAAATGTCATCCTCATCATCTCATCAGTGGTCTTTTAATACGGTTCAGTTGCGACGTGTTTGTATCGATCCCAACGACAGTTAGCAGTATAGTCACAGTAGGCATTATTTCATGTAAGGTTCTATTTTTTTACCATGCTCTTTTGTTTATTGATAATAAATTTAAATTATTTTAGTTTTATTGTTTAACTCACAATGAGTCACCCGACCACAAGTTCCAAGAAGCGTAAAATATATCACTATAATGATGAATGGGAACAGGAATTTTTTTTCACGATGAAAAAGGGTAAATGTATTTTCATTATTTGTTTATCAACCGTAGCACTTCCAAAAAGGGCCAATGTTGATAGACACTTTAGAACAGTCCATAAATAATATGAGAATAATTATCCATTTGGCACGGAGTTACAGAAAGCAAAAGTACAACAATTAATGACACAATTAAATATGGAACAGTCACATTTTGTGAGAATAAGTACGAAGTCGAAAACTGCCACCATGGCCTCATTCAAGGTAGCTGGAATTTTATTAAAACATAAGAAGCCCTTTGAAGACGGCGAAATATGGAAGGAGAGTTTCATTAAAGCAGCAGTATTATTATATCAAAAATTTAATAATAAATCTGAAATAATTGCTTCAATTAAGGAAATGTCGCTGTCGAGAAACACCGTTATGCGTAGAACAGAAGCGATGAGTAAAAATTTAGAAGAGATTCTGATTCTCTTTCCAAGATATGTCTGTTAGAGAAGAACTACTAACAATTTTACCGATGAAGAGACAAACGAGAGGTCAAGATGTATATAATTCGTCTTTTATTACTAAAACAGAAATTCCAATACATAAACTGGTATCGATTACGACTGATGGAGCTCCTTCTATGGTTGGGAAACGTAATGGATTTATAGCTCTTTGTAAGAGTGATGAAGATATTCCAAGTTTTACCAACTACCATTGCATTATCTATCAGGAAGTATTGTGCTCAAAGATATTAAATTCAGATGATGTTATGAATTTAGCATTCAAAATAGTTAATTCTATTCGTGGAAGCAGTTTGCAAAGACGCAGATTCAGAGCATTATTAGAGGAATGTGAATCTGATCTCGGAGAACTACTATTACACACTGATGTAAGGTGGCTAAGCCGTGCTAAGTTTTTAAAAAGATTCTTGGATCTTTTGCATGAAATAAAAGAATTTATGAAAACTATTAATAAATCATATCCTCAATTGGATGATGATAAGTGGCTGCGTGGTCTTGCTTTTCTCGCTGAAATTACAGGAAAGCTAAATGAATTAAATTTGCAACTTCAAGGAAAGAACAAAATATTGACTGAAATGGTTAGCGATGTGAATGCATTCAAGGGGAAACTTACATTCCTAGAAACACAATTGAAGAAAGGAGATTTAAAACAATTCGAAAATATGGCAGCTAAATCTACAGATAAAAACTCATATGAATGCAATGAATATGCTAATAAGTTGTCTCTATTACGAAATGAGATTGATAGAAGATTTAAAGATATTTCAAAAATAGAGGATATAATATTATTCATGTCATTCCCATTCAATGATAAAATAAACATAGAAGAAATATCAATAAAATTAAAAGAATTTTTGGATGTGGACCAAATACTAGTTGAGAATGAAATCCTAAACTTAGAATGCGATACTTTTTTGAAATCAAGAGCTTTGTCTCAAAATAATTATTGGAATTTACTTTGTGAAGAAAAATATCCATGTTTATGGAAATGTGCAGCATATTTAACAACCTTTTTCGGTTCTACCTATCTCTGCCTATTCTCTACCATGAATGCAATCAAAACAAAACATCGCTCCCGTTTGACAGATGATCATTTGGCATAATGTTTACGAATAGCTATAAGTACATATAAACCACAATATGAAAAGCTTATCGAAAATATGCAATGTCATGTTTCCAGCGCTTCCTTTGATACGACATAAATAATAATAATTAATGTGTATTTAAAATAATATTGTTTGCATTTATAATAAAAAAATAAAAGAACATATTGTTTTATTTATTAACTAATTAGTATATGACAAGAAATCATTATTTTCTCTTATTAAAATAACTTGATATTGTATATGTTTAGTATTATCTGTGTTTATTTTAAACTTATCTTTGGCCTTAAATTACTACTTTTCTTATTGTCACTTTGTAACGGATTTTCTATGGGATTGTTGCGGATAGCTCGCCGGATCAGGGTTTCTCAAATGAAAATCCTTTAGTTAACATAAAATAATAATATTCTTTATTGAACGAATAGCCTACCACTTACAATACTAATCATATACTATACTAGAAGTAATTTCTTAAGGTCTATGATGTGTTACCCTATACTAGTCTATGTTTAATACTATGTTACCACTAAAACCTGAGAGGGAGACGGGCAGTATTTCTAAAGGCTTGGTTGTCCGATACGGGGATTTATCACACGACGTATCCAAAGTAACAATAAAATAGCTTGGTGTGACTAGTACTAATAGAGACGGATGGTACGGGGATTTCTCACACGACGTACCAGTGCAATGTCGAGGCGGGATATTTCTCGCAAACCTCAACGCCGGAATACGGATTGATATGGTACGGGGATTTCTCAAACGACGTACCAGTGCAATGTCAAGGCGGGATATTTCTCGCAAACCTCAACGTAGGAATACAGACTAATATGGTACGGGGATTTCTCACACGACGTACCAGTGCAATGTCGAGGCGGGATATTTCTCGCAAACCTCAACGCGGGAATACGGATTGATATGGTACGGGGATTTCTCACACGACGTACCAGTGCAATGTCAAGGCGGGATATTTCTCGCAAACCTCAACGTAGGAATACAGACTAATATGGTACGGGGATTTCTCACACGACGTACCAGTGCAATGTCGAGGCGGGATATTTCTCGCAAACCTCAACGCGGGAATACAGTTTGATATGGTACGGGGATTTCTCACACGACGTACCAGTGCAATGTCAAGGCGGGATATTTCTCGCAAACCTCAACGTAGGATACAGACTAATATGGTACGGGGATTTCTCACACGACGTACCAGTGCAATGCCAAGGCGGGATATTTCTCGCAAACCTCAACGCGGGAATACAGACTAATATGGTACGGGGATTTCTCACACGACGTACCAGTGCAATGTCGAGGCGGGATATTTCTCGCAAACCTCAACGCGGGAATACAGACTAATATGGTACGGGGATTTCTCACACGACGTACCAGTGCAATGTCGAGGCGGGATATTTCTCGCAAACCTCAACGCGGGATTTTAGAAAAGACACGGGGATTATTTCACTCGACGTGTTAGGTTTGCTAGTGCGGGAATTTCGCTCACCACTAGTACCCTAGTAAAATAGTCTGTCCAACTTGCTTGGTCGAGCTCGCTGATCAGACTGATTTTCTGTGGGCGAATGGCGCGCTTTATATAGCCGGGGGTCAGAGCTTCTCAGTGGCTGAGTGCCTGATGCTTCTACTGGCGTAAGTATAAAAGAGCTTGCAAGCTCTATTTTAAAAAGCTTTTCTTGTGCTTGGCTAGCACATGTGCTGGCGTGCTGATCATGCAGCCTGTGACTATGGCAGCTTTTTGCATGCCTCAGTGGCGTGATTACTTGAACTTAAGTTCAAGTTTTAATTAAATAAACCCAGTGGCGGGCAAAAATAATTTAATTTGGTTTTAAATTTGTAACTTCGTTACATCCCCCTCTTTCTTCGAAATGAAAAGAATCGGAGGTTCTATACTCATAACCTGGGAGTAGAAGATCTCTAACGGTCGAACTTTATGGATAAAGCAGCGCCAATTCGACCCAGCAGTTCAGTTTGACAGACTCTGGCGTTTGGGCAGGATAAGTTACTCTTTTACTGGTCGTGTCTCAGAATAAAACGACTGGAAAGGAGAAGGAAAGCTGTAACTTCTGGTATTTCCACTGATGGATAACAAAATAAATCTCTATGAGGCATATTCGCTAAGAAATTAAAATTCATTCTTTACTGGCACAATAAAGCTCAATAGCCTACTTCATATAACGTATATTCTTACCTCCTAGGTACTGAGAGAATTCAAAACACTTAAATTAACAAAGTTCTTGTTTACTCTTAAAACTAAAAAAAATTCAACACTTATTAACAGCAAAAAAAAATCCAATTCATTCAACGCTTAGTCTCTCGTCGTCTGGTTTATGGACCTAGGCGTCTCGCACCAGTCCTCGCCATCGGAGAATTCATGTCCCGGTCGCTAGACGTCGGGCTCGAACGGTTCCGAACGGGGTTGTCAGCTTACACTCACGGCCTTTGGGTTGGAGTATCTGTAGTCGGCGTGGGGCTGCTGCAAATACCTTCTCGGGGTGGTTTTGTACTGGGATGGCGGTTGGTGGTATTTTGTCTCGGCTTCTCGGCTGCTTGGTGGTAGCGGGCCTGATCAGGGACGGGGGGTACACGTCCCTCCTAGTGTGGATGTTAGGGTGATCCATCGGCCGAGGGTTGACTGTGTGTCCGGGCAGGTCGGTTATCGGTGGTACCCTCCTGGTTACTGAGGGCTGTATGGGCTTCGTTTTGTGGAGCGTATTCTTCATAGTTCCCTTCGGCGTCGGGGAAACTGGAGTTTCGTGTCGGCTACTGGGAATGATCGACTTTGGTTGAATAAGTTTCGTCGGCGGGTGTGTTCGCTTGGTCGGCTTTCTCGGCGTCGGGGGAGCGGGGGCTTCTTCTTGGCTGATAAATATGGTGGTCTTCTGCGGCATTGAGGGAGCGGGAGGTTCTTCTCGGCTGGTGAGTCTGGTCGACTTCGGTTGGACTTCCTTCTCGTTGGTTACTTCCTCTGGTACAGTTTGTCGTGACGGCATTGGTTGCTGGTTGCAGCAGGGCGTATGATTTGCTGTGATTGCCGGGGTGCCTGTTTGTTTCGAGGCATCCTCTGGACTAGTAGTCACCTCCAGGGTCGGCATCGACTTATGGTTGTGGATGGGTGTCTGGCCTGGTGCTGTTGGTGATGCCACCGGTTGCGTCAGTACTTCTGGTTTCCTACGGATCTCATCTGGCGTAGCATCTAGAGATGGCTTCGTCTTCTAGGTCTGGACGGTTGTCGGCATGGGTCGGGGTATGTTCTGTTTCGGGGCTTCTTTCTCGACTGTTACCTTCTCGGATGGACCGGGCGCGGGACGTATTATGGGGGCAAACCTTCCCCTCTTCTTCCCCTCTGTATTGGTGGCTGGAACCCGAGGCAGTGTTCGGATGGCGGCTACTGTGGTCATCTTGGCTGGTCGCGTTGCTTTGCGGATGGTTGGGTCACTCATTTCGTGGCTAGAGCTTCGACTGACCTCTGATCTGGTTGGATTTAAAATGATCTTCTGTTCGGGACTGCTTGGCATTTTATAGGATGGTGGCCTCGTGTGGTCTTCTCGGTGGTGGTATGACTTGAGGTCTTTGACATGTGTCTTTCCAGGCATGCGGCCTCTTTCGTCAGTAAGCTCGACAATTACGGGGGAGACAATCTTGGTGACAGTATATGGGCCTTCGTATTTGGCTCCTAACTTAGCGGAGTAATGTTTTAGTGCGGAGGACAGTCGTTTCTCTTTTCGTAAAACCGAGTCTCCCAGGTTGGGACACCAAGGTCTCCGTCTCAGGTTGTAGTGGTGTTTTTGCTTTGCAAATGCTTTCCCTAAATTAATTCTAATCATTTCGAAGGCCTCCGCAAGTTTTTTCGATCTTTCGTGGGGGGAAGTGTATTGGTGCTGAGTCGGACCGCCGACTTCCTGATACAATGATTTGGGTAACCTCGGCTCTCTTCCAAAATTCAAGAAAGCGGGAGAGTAACCAGTAGTATCACTCTGGTTCGTGTTGTAAGCCAACATTAACTCTGGTATATATTGGTCCCAATTTCGCTGGTCTCTATCTACGTATTGGGATATCATACCTTTTAGAACACGATTGGTTCGTTCGGTCGGGTTGGCCTGGGGGGTATACGGGGGGGTTAATCGATGATGAGTGCCAAGTTCTTTTAGGAAATTTCGGAACTGAGAGCTGACAAATTGAATGTTCGGGGGCACCCAAAGCGGGAGAAGATCCGTTCTTTGACCGCTCGGATTAATGCTGGGGTGGTGGCATCTCGTAGTGGTACGAACTCTGCCCATTTCGTGAATTTATCCTGTAGTACCAGAATTACGGTGTTCCCTTTGCTTGATCGCGGCAGTGGGCCAATGAAATCGGCGCTGACGATCTCCCATGGTTCGGATGTCTCAGTCATATACATCTCTCCTGCCGTTTTCTGCTGGAGAGCTTTGTGTCGGAGACATGAGTCACACGAGCGGACGTACTTAGCTATATCTCGGAACATGCCGGGCCAATAATAATTTTTAGCTATTCGGCACGTTGTTTTAGATATTCCGCCATGTCCTGCGGTAACATCGTCATGGTTCTCTTTTAGAACTCTCTGTCGGAGAGGGCCGGGTACGCAAAGTTTCCATGGTGTGGTGACGTCGTCGTCAGTGGGGTTAGATACACTATATATGTGCCGGTATAGATTCCCATCTTGGAGCCGGAAGTCGGGGTGTGCGGCGGAGTTTTCTTGTACAGAGTGAAGCTTCCGCTCGTACCATGTACATTTCGGGGTCTCGGGGGTTATGGTGCACATGGCTATATCGGGTATGGGCTGTCGGGAGAGAGCATCAGCGACGACGTTCAGCTTTCCATTACGGTAACGGATTTCATAGTCATACTGCTGTAACTCAAGAGCCCAGCGAGCTAATCTGCCAGACGGACTCTCTATTGAGTTAAGCCATTTGAGTGACTGATGATCGGTTATGGTAGTAAAATGATACCCTTCCAGGTAGGGTCTCATTTTCCAGATACCCCATAGGATGGCGAGACATTCTTTCTCTGTTACAGAGTATCTCTTTTCGGTTTCATTCATCGTGCGGCTAGCATAAGCTATGACACCTTCTCTGCCTTCTATTTCCTGGTAGAGTACAGCGCCCAGCCCATCTTGGCTAGCGTCGGTTTGCAGAACAAATGGTTGTGTGAAATCGGGGCATGTGAGCACGGGTGCTTCGGTGAGCTTTCTCTTAAGCTCATGGAATGCTTGCTCTTGAGCCTCCTCCCACTTCCACTTCGAATTTTTCCGCAGTAGTTTAGTGAGGGGTGCGGTGGTTGTAGAGAATTCGGGGACAAATCGTCTGTACCAAGAGGCAATGCCAATAAAACGGCGTAGTTCTCTCGGATTCCTTGGCGGATTTAGCTCTCGGATAGCCCTCACCTTATCGGGATCTGTCTGTCGAAAACAATCTTCAATTTTTCTAGATGTTCGTGAAGAGTTCGGCCCACAATCACTATATCGTCGAGATAGGCGAAAGCGAACGGTTCCATTTCTGGTCCAATAACTTGATCTAACGCCCTTTGAAAAGTGGCGGGGGCTGAGTGGTGTCCGAATGGCATTACTTTCCATTGAAACAGACCACGACCAGGCACAGTGAACGCGGTGTATTGTCGGCTATTACTCGCGAGTGGAATCTGCCAATACCCTTGCTTAAGATCAATGGAAGAGATATAATGCGCACCTCTCAATTTATCGAGAATGGCATGAATCTGCGGTAATGGGTATGCGTCCTTAATGGAGTGCTCATTTAACTGACGATAGTCAATGCACAGCCTCCATCCTCCCTGTTTCTTTCTTACGAGCACAATGGGAGAGCTATAGGGACTAGTAGATGATTCAATTCGGTCGCTCTCGAGCAGCTCATCAATCTCTTTATTGATTATTTCTTGCATTGCAGGGTTACGGGGAAAATAGCGTTGCTGATTCGGTGTTCGGTTATTTGTGTTAGCCCCGGAATACTATCAAATCGAGAGAGCTGTTCGGTGAGAAATTTAGAAATAACTTGATCTTCCTCTGATGATAGTCCCTTGGGAGTGTCTATAGCTAGGCTACTGCTCTCGGTACCATAACTGAGATCTTCCTCATTCGAGAACATTTCTTTCCCTAATAGGTGTAATTTAATGTGGTATCTCTGTAATAGATCGACACCAATAATGACGATTTCATCGAGACCGGGCATGTAGTAGAATGCATGTGCCATGACGCTTTCTCTCCATCGAATGTCGAGTTTATAGTAGGTAGTGATCGGTACTTCACATCCATTGGCAACTGATGTTTTCACGTTGCACTTATGGCTGGGGATTTTGAGACTCTCTATCTTGCTCTTCAGTTCATCTCCTATAAAAGATTTCCCTGAGCCGGTATCTATTAGAGCGAAGAGAGGTTTTCCTAAAATCTCTATGTTGAGAAAGTATCGTGATTCGCTACTGCTGCTGGTAGATTTTGGACTGGTGTTGGGGGTCTCTAGTGTTTGGGTTGGGGTGCCCGGTCCCCCGGTGTTACTGGCACCCCGGTGGCGTTTCCCGGTCTTCTGGTCTCTTTTGGACACTTGCAGTCTCGAGATAGAGTATCTTCTCGGCCGCAGCGTGAGCAGAATAATCGGCGGGGATTGCGACATTCCCGTGAACGGTGTCCTCTCTCTCCACATCGCCAACAACACTCTTCTCGAGAGTATGTCTGTCTAATCGGTAAGACACGAGGAGAGGAAGTTGTACGGCTAGTGGAGGATTTCTGGCCTTTAAGTTCCTCTAGTTTGATCTGTTCGAACTCTTCTGTGAGCTGGCAGAGTTCCACTAGATCAGAGAAATCTCTTCTGCGGATGTACAGCTTGTACTCTGGTCGTAAATTTTCATACACCCTCTCTAATTTCTGATTAGGTGATAAATCGCTCTGCCATCGCATTAACGACTGGATGGCTATAACAAAATCTTTTGCCTTTTCTCCAGCCTTTTGGACACGGCTTCGGATGTTCTCGGCTAGTCTATCGTGAAAACGAGGTGGCAGGAAGAATGCTTTAAATTCTTCAACGAACTCTGTCCATTCTGACCATCTCTCTCGGTTGCTTCTGTACCAAGCTAAGGCATTCTTAGTTAGTAGCTCTGGAAGCGTTTTGAAAAGTCGGTTTATGGGTATCTCGTAGCAATCGGCCAGCTCCTCAATTCGTTCGAGGAAGGCGAGGGGGTCTTGACCTTGATCAAATTTCACTGCCCATTTACGAACTTTGTCCATAATATCAGCATCGGAGAGGCGGAGTTCTTTACTCGTCGTTATGAGCTTGGGCGGACCAGTATGAGGCGGAATGCTCATCTCGAAATCCGTTTGAGTATTGAAATCTTGAGTAGGCTCTTTCGATGTGGTCTGAGTATGGGCATCTACACTGTCTGCTCCTGCCCCAGAGTAAGAAGGACTTATATTCCGTTCTTCGAAGGACTGAAGTGTCCGTGTCTCTTTAATAGCGTCGCTGAGGTGCTTCCTCAGCTCTTCTACGGTACCTTGGGTATCTAAACCACGAGCTTCCAGCTCTTGGATGAGTTCCTCCTTTCGTAGCAGATATACTGTCGTTGCGGTTGTGATAGGCATTTTATATGATTGTTTGCCTATATGAATACTTGTTCTCTTATTTAGTCTGCTGAGTGAATGTCACACAATATTTCACGGGTGCAACAAAGTTCACTCTCAATATTTTTGTTCTATTCTATACTATTCTAACACTAACTAATCTAACAAAGTGAGTATATGTGTGTTTGTACTTCAACGTGAGCTACACGTAATAATATATGGGTGTGTTTCACTTGCAATATACTTATTCTATTTGATTCTAACGCTAGTGGATCTATACGGTGAGTGTTGTCACTCGAAGAACTACCTATGTAACAAATCGGAGCTATTACGCAGGTTCCTGCTCGGGCGCCATTTTGTAACGGATTTTCTATGGGATTGTTGCGGATAGCTCGCCGGATCAGGGTTTCTCAAATGAAAATCCTTTAGTTACCATAAAATAATAATATTCTTTATTGAACGAATAGCCTACCACTTACAATACTAATCATATACTATACTAGAAGTAATTTCTTAAGGTCTATGATTTGTTACCCTATACTAGTCTATGTTTAATACTATGTTACCACTAAAACCTGAGAGGGAGACGGGCAGTATTTCTAAAGGCTTGGTTGTCGGATACGGGGATTTATCACACGACGTATCCAAAGTAACAATAAAATAGCTTGGTGTGACTAGTTCTAATAGAGACGGATGGTACGGGGATTTCTCACACGACGTACCAGTGCAATGTCGAGGCGGGATATTTCTCGCAAACCTCAACGCCGGAATACGGATTGATATGGTACGGGGATTTCTCACACGACGTACCAGTGCAATGTCAAGGCGGGATATTTCTCGCAAACCTCAACGTAGGAATACAGACTAATATGGTACGGGGATTTCTCACACGACGTACCAGTGCAATGTCGAGGCGGGATATTTCTCGCAAACCTCAACGTAGGAATACAGACTAATATGGTACGGGGATTTCTCACACGACGTACCAGTGCAATGTCGAGGCGGGATATTTCTCGCAAACCTCAACGCGGGAATACAGACTAATATGGTACGGGGATTTCTCACACGACGTACCAGTGCAATGTCGAGGCGGGATATTTCTCGCAAACCTCAACGCGGGAATACAGACTAATATGGTACGGGGATTTCTCACACGACGTACCAGTGCAATGTCGAGGCGGGATATTTCTCGCAAACCTCAACGCGGGATTTTAGGAAAGACACGGGGATTATTTCACTCGACGTGTCAGGTTTGCTAGTGCGGGAATTTCGCTCACCACTAGTACCCTAGTAAAATAGTCTGTCCAACTTGCTTGGTCGAGCTCGCTGATCAGACTGATTTTCTGTGGGCGAATGGCGCGCTTTATATAGCCGGGGGTCAGAGCTGCTCAGTGGCTGAGTGCCTGATGCTTCTACTGGCGTAAGTATAAAAGAGCTTGCAAGCTCTTTTTAAAAAGCTTTTCTTGTGCTTGGCTAGCACATGTGCTGGCGTGCTGATCATGCAGCCTGTGACTATGGCAGCTTTTTGCATGCCTCAGTGGCGTGATTACTTGAACTTAAGTTCAAGTTTTAATTAAATAAACCCAGTGGCGGGCAAAAATAATTTAATTTGGTTTTAAATTTGTAACTTCGTTACAACTTAACACTCAGGATGTTGGTAGACCGCCGCCTATATTTAAAAAAATAAGTCGCCCGTAGTGATCATAAGTTTGGCCAATCCTGTCCTACTACAATATCGTCAAATATTCTTGAGCTAGTTTTTGTCTCTATACCAAAAAGATCGAGTTATGCTAATTATCATGTAAGACGGAGACGCTCTTCAAATAAAATCCAAGCAATTTCAGTTATTCAGGATGCTAATGTTGAATTTATTTCTGATGACGTTCAGCAAGGTAATGCTGAAAACGTGCAAATCAGGAATTTCGTTTCCCCTACAGCATGGTGTGGTTTAGATGATATAATATCCACAAATATTAATGCATATACTTATGGTGAATTTTGATATCATCTGCATATATTTTAATACTTTGTCCTTTAGCGAAGAGCGTAATATCGTTCATTGTTGTTATGTTGATAAGGTTTTTCCACAACGATTACGTCCGTATCCAACATTATTGCGGGACTTAATATTGGTCAGTCACCAACATTCAACAAATTATTGACTTTTTTTTCGAAAACATAACAAAATTTCGTCGTTTGTATCAGTAGAATCACGTACTGATACAGTTCCACCAGATGGTCCTTAGTTTATGCGTACACATGGTGCAGCATATCATAGTATAGGGTTTAGCACAGCACGAACCTGATACCGTTAAAGATATTCGAAAGAATTTTACGCGTTTCATCGGCCGTCTAAATGCTACAGTAGCAAATGATGTTGCAATGGTATTTAGAAGTGCAATTGGTGTTCCAGTAAATAGATCTTTTTGTATATATGCAGTTGGTAGTTGATATGGGACAACTCAACACAACTTTTCTTCCAAAGCCGCATTTTACTTTTCAATTTCAAACGGCCTACACAGTTCATATTCTCTTTACATATTTTCAGCATGTTTTTCGTTTGTTCCTCGGTCCAGTAAACTTCTGCCTTTATCGTTATATTATCGGGTGATTCTGGCGCTGAAGAAGAATTGGGCCGAATTAGATCTCAAACATAGGTGATACAATATTGGGAACTAGTACTAATGGATACTAAATTTTCCCTGGATGAGCGGAAACTTTTACAAAACCGAAATGAGGAGCCCCAACTTCAAACTTCACTTTTTTTATTTGTCCATCCGCAAAGCATAAAACGAATAATAATTTTAAAGCTTTATCAACTAACAGCGATGGTATAGGAATGTCTATCCCAAAGTACTGTACTGGAGTAATTAAAACACGGCATCTATAGAGCAACTTTTTAAATTTCTATAATTATACACAATTATTTGTTTGGTTCTGTACTACAGTATGTTCACTGGAATTTTAAACACCTTGGATTTTTTCAGGACTATAAATTTTACTTTAGAAGTGATGTATCAACTTGTTGTTACTTACTTTCAACATGTCGGAAAAATAAAAATCCAAATCGTGTATTACTCCCCATTTGCGTCATGGTATCTGCGTCGAATGGTATCTGCATCAAAATTAATTCAGTCAAATTTTAGTACCAATCTACCATTATTATATTAATTTTATTTTCAAAATTATTCCGCAAATAAACCACTTTCCGCACAAAATTGTTAGCTGACTTTGACATTAGTATACAGATACAAGTAAAATCTTTTCTGGTGCACTCTGAAACCGTTTGATTGAAAGCGGTTGCCTCCAGAGCAAACCTGATGTTCAAACGGAAACAACATAAGTCATACTCCACGAGATATTGCCCGTTAGTTAAATTTTCTTCTACTTCATTGTCCTCGCTGTCATTTCTATCAATATATATATATTTAATTTTACACTCATTTTTTTATTCGTTTAAAATATCGCTCCATTTTAGACCCATATCTATGTTTCATCTATTGACCGCAGTTAACCACTTATTTCATATAAATTGCCATGTGTAAAACGTTGACTGCATTAAAATTGAACTAAATAATTTCATATCACAATTCACAGCACAACACCCCCATATGGTCATGAGACGCCACAACAGGGAAAGAGATCATCCAAGCCCAGCCAACAGCAAAGCCGAACCGAACAAACACAGTTGCGCAGCGAGTATATGACGACAACTTTACTTTAAATTCCAGAGGTGCGTTCGGATTTTTACCAAAAGTAAATCTACTGCGGTTGCAGTAAAGTAACAACCCTGAGTATCTTTTCATCTGCAGTAGCGCCTCTACAATACAGCAAGTAACTAAGCCAAAGTTTTTTTCGCAACCACTAGACAGTTCTATACACAAGGGTATTATAATATTAAGGTAGGTAGAGAATGCCGTTGTTACTATTATGTCATTGTGTGACTGGTTTAATCCTGCTATGAATGTACAAAGATATCCATGAACGCAGAAACGAACTGTCAATATTTGCAACCCACACTTTCTCTCTCACCGTTAAAGTCAACACTCATTTGATATAAAATTTTATTTGTCGAAAAGAGACCTGTCCATAGCTGGGTAGTTGCCCACTATTCGTGGAACACCCATCATCCAATATCTCGATGGAAAAGGTAAAACTAAATGTCTAATTATCTACATATAAACACAATAATACTACAGACAAGTAATAACAGGTATCTAGCGGTAGGTATTCAAGAAGGAACATCTAAACGCACTCTAGTGTCGTTTGTCCGTAGTCTTGCTAATATTATTATTAAAATTATATAAAACAAGTAAAAAAGGTAGAATTGGTCTAACCTTAAACCAATTCTAATAATACCCTAGATGAATGCTTGTTTGCAATTTTGTATGGTCACCCATCTGCGCAAGTTTAGTTTCTGAATAGGTTTTTCTCATATAACTCTAGAACGGTTCGGAGAGTAAAAATGATTATAACAAATTTCATAGGACTTCATATTCTGAAGAACTTCTCGGTACAATAAAAACGTCTAGGACTAATCGTTTTTATATTATACGCAAAAAATCGAAATTTGCATATGGCAACAGCAAGAAGCCCGATTTAGTCTATTTTTGAAGCTTTACTTACTATTACTCTACGTTGATGCGATCTCAGTCAGTGTTCAAGTATATAATGAAAAACGAAATTTTTGTATAGCAGCCCTACGAAGGAGTTGCGCGATTCGACCCATTTTCGAACTTAAATTTACCCCATTTTCGAACTAAAACTTACTTTTTTTTAACAGGCTTTTTGACAGGGTAATCCGAAGCGCTTAGTCAAGACCTTTTAAGCATGACCGCTTACTTTTTTCAATTAATACAAGAGTTGATAAACTTTGCTCACATAAGTATCTCGTCTAAAATAGAAGTAGTGTTGTGATTGCTTTGTCGGAAATGCCAGGATATTCTTCTTTGACGTAAATCCAGAAAACATCTAATGGAACTTCGGAGAAGTTTTAAAGTCATGTCATTATTTAAATCTGTAAATTCCTCTCGAATTTGCAGAAGCAGTGCTTCCGTAGAATTTATTGCATTGGTTGCAAAAGGATTTCGAATCCAATCGTTTTGTTCCGTATTAATAGAATAAAAATATTGATCATATTTCTGCTAAAGCATACTTAAATGTCTTTGGGCCAGATCCACAATTAATTGTTTGTTTTCAATTGTATGGTTGGTACATTGGTACATTTCCAAACATCCTTTTTGGAACTCTTTCTGCCAAAGATCGAGTTTTTTTCAACCCTTGTAATTTGTCGGAGCACGTCCATATATTCTCATTTCGACCTTACACATTTTTATTAAGTTCATTCAAATGCTCGAATATATCAGCCATGTATATAAGTTTGGTTTTCCAGTAATCATCATCGAGGTGCTGGTATGGTTCGAGCATATTTTGATTTAAAAGAAACTCACGCACCTCGTGACGAAGCTCAAATAAGCTAGTCAAGTTTTTGCCTCGGTATTCATATTCGGCTCCCATTTCTGCATAGAGTATTCCAAAGATTCACGAACTTAG
Source organism: Dioctria rufipes (assembly GCA_963924295.1). Taxonomy (NCBI): domain Eukaryota; kingdom Metazoa; phylum Arthropoda; class Insecta; order Diptera; family Asilidae; genus Dioctria; species Dioctria rufipes. The sequence goes on along the minus strand of OZ002741.1, from coordinate 79,075,083 downwards.
TCCTCTTGATTTAATTATGTTTACGATTTTAATGCATTCATTCATCGTGTTCAAAAGTTCCTCCGGAAAATTCTTGACTATCAATGCTTCTGGATGTATGCAGCAGTGTGTAAATTGTAACGTCGGGTTTTTTTTTATTTACACAAAACCCTTTTTACTATCCGTCATTGCCGCAGGCCATCCATGCAAACAACAACGCAATTGCTCCATTGATTATTACATATTTTGAAGAAATCATGGGTTCTTGGAAAATGTCTTCACCGGTAGTTCGCTCTGGAATCTGCTTACAAAATAAATAATGTTCTTTAATAAAGTTCTCGTCAACGAAACGTACAATAGCAATCAGCTGTGCTTTATTATTAACATCGGTTGTTTTGTCCATCTGAAGCAGAAATTTTTCTGCCAATAACAGTTTTCCAAGCAGTGTTCCTAAAATATCGATTGATATATCGTGAATACGACTTTTAACAGTATCGGCAGACAACGAATCTTTATTCACTTCCTTAACTTCATTGGGCCTTTGCATAAGTCGAACAATTTCCATGCATGTTGGTTTAATGAGTGTTTCACTGATACTACCTATGTTGTTTTTTCTGACGTACAATTCATTTTCCAACATGGTAGCTAGCTTCTAAGGCCTTTTCAGACAACCGATTTTATAAATTTCTTCTGTTTTTTATATTGTTCTAAGCACCTTTTAAATTATTGTCTGTTTCCGTTGGGGTGACGGGGATGGTTTTAATACAGATCGCGAATCAATTTACTGTGTTCGATTGACTCGTTTGATAGGTGTTCGCCGCAAATGATGCATTATGGCTTTGGAGCCATTGGAGTCTTTGACGTACTTTCTTTTCACTATTTTCTTTGTTTTTTTTTTTGTAACACTTGTTCTGGGTTCTTCATCATCTGTACGTGAAAACAGATCTTCTCCACGTAAAAATTTATCCAAATTTAAAGGGGTATAAAACTAAATATGTATCACACGAAGAATGCTAACCACACACAATTCAGCAATACAATTATTAGTAATTTATCGTTAATGGTAGAAAATTGATTATTTAACTTTGTTTTGTTAAAATAGTAACACCTCTGCACAAGACAGTAATGACGGACGAGTGAACGTGATGTAATACGTGCAAATGCAGTATAACGCATGCGCATGAGTCTACAGCCACGCACATAAGGGTAATTGATTAATTTGGCACTGGGGGACCATTGAAAAATTATTTATATATAATAATTATTCTATACTACATTTTGTAAAATAGACATTATTATGAAAAATAATTTGTCATTCTGTATTAAATACATAATGAAAAATTGTAAAATATCAAATATATTGAATTTGACTTTGGCACACCGGTTGCGGAGCACTAACCTATGGTATAAAATATATAAATTAAATTAAATGTACAAAAGGTCTCTTGTAAACATTTATAAATTTTAATTAAATGAAATCTTACATTGTAAAAGTTTTCAAAATGTATTGCTGTATAACCTTTATAACTGGACTGAGTCAGGAGTGAGAGGAATTAAATTATTTTAAAAATGCCATTCGAGCCTTATTTTCTCATATTTCCCTTATAATCGTAAAAAAGTCTATGTATATGTATAAGCCGAGCGAGAAAATGATCGTGAATAAAAGTAGGTATACCACAATTCGTCGAGGAAATCAGTATCAGTGAAAATTGTGAATACATTTCCTGCAGTATACGAGCGAAACCCGACTTTGAAGTTCAAATCATATTAGGACCGAGGTGCCTGTATGTATACGATTTTTTTTTTGCTATTTTGTAGTTGATATTTCTTGACCCAAAACTAATTGCTAACTCTCGTCCTATCTCTATTTCCAATGCACTTGCACTTATATGTGAAAAAGCGATATACAACCAACTGCTTTAACTAACGAAACCATACATTTCGGAACACCAACACGGATTTCTACCTGGTCGATCCACAGTTTCAAACCTAGCTCTGTTTACGAACTCTATTACCTCGGCCCTTGACGACTACAAGCAGTTAGACTCTATTCATATGGACTTTAGCAAGGATTTGATAAAATAAACCACAAGCTATGTATTTCCAAAATGACTAGCTTGGGCTTTCATCCGGACACCGTAACCTGGTTCTCTTCCTATCTAACAAAGAGCGAAAATATCGTAGTCTGTAACGGTCAGCAGTCCCCAATATTCCAACAGATTCCCGGTGTACCTCAGGGCACCATATCTGAACCATTAATATCTATCATTTACGTTAATGACTTACCTTCCCTCTTCTCATATACTTGCCTATTATATGCAGATGATGCCAAAATTTATAGGGTTATTAACAACATTACCGACTGCGTCCTTCTTCAAAACGATATTGTTCAATTAGAAAAACAGTGCCAAGAAAATTGCATTGAAATTAACGTTAGTAAATTTATATCATAATCTCCTTCGACTACAGAATTTATAATACGTCTATGTCTCGTGTTGATGAATTAAATGATTTGGGAGTCATATTTGATCGTAAACTTCTCTACGCATCAAACATCAACTTCATTACGTCCAAAGCTTTTCGATTAATGGGTTTCATTTTCCGTACTTATCAGTCATTTAAGTGTGCGCTTTCATATACTACACTTTTTAACTCCTTAGTACGAAGTATTCTTGAATATGCGTGTCAAGCAGTGGCGAGGCGTGCCTATCTGAGCAGGGTGTTCAGGATTGAACAATAATGGGAAATTAATATATAAGTTCGCTCCAATAAAAACTAAAATTAACACCAAACTGTTGTGCACTCATATTTTTAAAAGACAACGAAATATGCCTTAGGCGTATCTCTTAAGAGGGAAGAATTTGAAATTAAAGAAATAGTAATATATGAAAAAGAAATGGCGAAGCTTATGTTACTTTTCACGAACCGCAAAAGAAACTCATGTGAACATTTCATACATTATTGTAATCACAACTCATTTATAAATGAATTCCATACGAATTCATATAGGACTTTTATAAGAAAAGTACAAAAGTCCTGTGTGACTTCCTCGTAAAATTTTTCTTTTTGATTTAATTTTTTGAAGAGATGATTTTCAACTGATATAATGTCTAAGCTCGACAGTCTTTCTTGTCCCATAGACTTCCTTAAATATGTTTTTATTCGCTTTAATGTTGAAAATGATTTTTCAGTATGAATTGTAAATATTAAGCAAGCAAGCTTATTGAATTCAGAAAAAACTGATTGAAGCTCATTTTGCATAATATATTTTAAACTTTCACTGACCAACGAATTTCTGAAACCATTAGAATTATAGGTCACAATTAACTCATTGTTTAATATTGAAAAATTAAAGAACTGTCCGTATGAATTCTTAATAGAATTAAGTGCATAGGATGGAAAATTTTGTTAATAACTAACAAATTCTTTGTTATTCACCAATTCACCAATCCAATAAACACAAGTTCCTTCATACTTCAAATCTAATATACATTTCGCTAGAAACGGAATCTATTATCTCAAAAAGTAAAATTTTGTATTGTGCATTTGGTTTATCTATATTTTGCGCCATCGTTATTGAGGTGGACCAACCAATGCTATGGTTTCGTCGAAAACTATTAGAAAATTACCTATCATACTTCGAATATGCGGCACTGTTTCATGAATTTTTTCGTTGCAGTAACAAATATCCATGATTTTACTCTGCAGGATGTTTACTGAAATATGAGTGAGAGCAAATATTTTTGCAAAAGTAATTTATTTAAGAAATGTAGAAAACCTCCGAAAGAAAAAATGGTTTCTTTGTCTCATTTCTCAGGTTCGGATATTATTTTCTCAAAAAACTCGATAATGGCAAACAATGTTCAATATTCTGGAATTTGACCAAAAACGTGTTGGAGCAAGTTGTGGAAACTTTATTTTAACATGTTAAGAGAAAGCCTGAGTCGTAACCCCCGGAATATAATACAAGCCATGAAGACGCTGAAGGCACCAACACATTAAAAGGCCTTAATGGGCCAGCTGTCGTGTCCCAATGCAATGAAATAGCGGAAAATCGAATAATTAATCACGATCACTAAAAGTCTTTAATTAAAACACGCTCAGATTACTTTAACATATGTACTTCTTTATTTTACTCAAAACTGACCTATCCTAATATATTAAACAAAGCTAACCCGAACTGAACTGAATGGAACTTGACACCTTAAAAACAAAAAGATAAAACGCGACTGAATACTTCACTGAACTGCACTCGCCAGACCAGTCATTGGTCTTTTATGCCCCGATATTCGGAAGTATGTACTTTCTTTGCTCACAACGCGGATGTAAACAAACGACAACAACCTTGTCGTTTGCTCTACCGGTTGCAGCACCTGAGTCGCTTAGTAGTAAACAATCGCTTTACATAACAATTACCATGCGAGGTTAATTGTTATCGTAATAGTCGATTGCTCCACTAAGCGCTCATCGTAGCCAGCTGTTGAGCTAATCAGCGAAATAGCCGGCAGTTGCAGAACAGTACCATGCGAGGTTACTGTTTTGCAATTGCTAATTATTTCTCTAAAATGCGCCCTTGGCTGCATGAAGAATCTTCCTCATATTGTGCCATAACATCCCTCCCCCCTTGGAAAAACTAGTTTCCGCAGGGAACTAGATCTGGAGAATGCAATCAATTAAATAAACTGAAAATACCTCATCTTCGTTCGGTTCAGATTCTTTACATTATTTCATTACATTTCTGTACATTACATTTTTACATCTTTCGAAATTTTCTTATTTCCTTTTTCTAACATTGTTTGATTTTACATCATTTCACATTTCTCGTTTTAATATTTAATTTCTCTTTCACTATTTATTTCTTCCTTAATATTCTTTCCTATGTTCTTTTCACATTACACTTTTTTTTGCTTTCTGTATTCTATGTTTTTATTTTTCCACATTTTACTTTCTTTTATTGCTTCTCACATTCAATTTTATTTCTATATTTCTTTAATTTATTTAACATTTTTTCTTTCCTGTATTTCTTACATTTGTTTTCTTAGTGTTTTTTTACGTTCCTCTTATTTTAACATTTGCTTTTTTGTTTTTTTTTGTTTTTTACAATATAACTTCTTCAAACATCTAAACATCTCACAAAATAAAAAAACATATATTTCTACATTTTTATCTATTCTACCTATTTTCTGTTACAATAAACTATAAGCTTGATATATCTTAAATAAGTACTCTAATTTTTAATAATTCCGTCGCCAATAATCTTTTCTCTAATAATACTTTTTGTTTTCCTTTCATTTTTACCTTAATTACAATTTTAAAAGTATTGTCCAAATCATAAGAAAAAAACTTCAATAATTTTAATACTTTTTACAACCTTAGCCTTAACATTCTAATTTCTGTGGGTGCCCAAAATTTCCCTAAATATATTATTACAATACAATAATTACTCTACTATTCTAATTGTACCAGCTGTTTCCCGACGACGGTAGGTAAATTTGCTGTTGGCAGGTTTGCTGTTGTTGGAATGATGACTTCTATACTGGATTCTGCTTGCTTGGATACCCTCGATTGGATCGGCCGCGTAAATGGTTTGCTGATGATCGTTCGAGTCTGTTCACTTTTTTGTCGCTTTAGATGGCACACTACTCCTGCTAGTACTGCTAAGGTGAAGATGCATAAACACCCGGTGGGTGATGTAGCTGCTAAGTGGACCTGATGTGGAATAAATTGTCTGCTAGTCTCTTCGTTCTTAATGGCTTCCTGTACTCGCTTTATATCGGCCTCATTGCCTTTCCATGCTTGGTTGCAGTTCTTGGCTGTCAACAGTCTTATCCCAGTCTCTTTACTCTCTATAATTTCCGCGTTCTGCTTATTTGATTTAGCTATATCTACGTCATTCCAGGCTGGCACTTCCAAACGATTCGGCTGCCAAATTGAGATATTTTTCTGGCTGTCGTCTTCTGCAGCTATCCGTAGGTCTCCAATCTGTAAATGGCAGTGTGCTTCAATTGATAACACCCCTGTAGATGATAGTTCTCCAATTGTAGTTGGTAAATGTTGGCAGTTCACCTCTAATTTTGTTTTTTCGAATACCACAAATAGCCAATGGTTCCTCGTCATCATTCGAACTAGACTGTTCCATTTCGGTATAACTCGATCTTTACATGCTCTCGAGATCACATTGAAGCTTCGGAAAAGCTTTAATACGCAATTTTCTCCAATTGCTGTGAAGGTCGGGCCCAACTGTGGACAAAGAAATTGTGGCTGATCGTCGGTGGTCGAAAGCTGCTGGCACCCTTGATACTGCTGATAACTCATTAGGACATACTGCCGTTCATGGTTGTTAGCGGCTACAAATTCGGCATCCAGATCATATATGTGATACCCGGCGTCGTCTATTGTAACAGGAATTGTATATATCTTGTGCATATCGAATGCAACTCTTTGTGGCTGTGGAACTTCAATCCGGATCAATATCCCTTGATTTACTTGAAGGGATTTCACTTTTGCAATCAGCGTCAACAACTGGAAGTTCTGGAATTTCTCATCTAAATCCAATTGACGAGTGGCGTTCCTCAATATTTCACTCATTTCCCGAGCGTGAATAATCAATGGATGTAGCTTTCCGACACTCAGAGCGACCAGCATACTGATTATATTTTCCTGCATCTCACTGATTTCTCGTACATGAAGAGTCATTAGTGTAATTACTTCGCTCATTTCTGATCTGAGCTGCAATGCCGACAATTCACGATATTGACCCTGTTGTGCTTTTACTAATGCTGATATTTTGTTACCTAGTTCCTCTCGTTCTGCTGCCGCTTGTACTCTGGTAGCGTTGAATACGCCGAATGTAGACTTAATGACCGTTATTTGGTCCTTTAACAGAGTGAAGGTTCGGTTCTCTTTTCCGCTAAGACCATCTAGGGCTGCATGGATCTCTTCTGAGTCTGCATGATCCATTGTCCCGAAAAGGTATTTGAATGCTGATCCTAATCCATCAAAAATTGAACGTCTGCTTCGTCGTGGTGATTCACTCTGGGTATGGTGTAGCAGTTCCTCGTTTTGCCTCTTAATTTTCGAGACCCAACTTCTTATCTCTTTGGCAGCTATGGTGCACCTGGATACTATTCCGTCGTGTGTCACCTCCAAACATAACTGCGTAATTAGGCTAGTGCAATTATTTACAAATTCCATGTCCCCTGTTAAATCCGGCATTTCCACCTTGGACAGGATCGTCCAATGCTTATTGTAGAAGTTGACTTTTCCAAGATGCTCGAACAACACTCCTGTATGGGGTATCGGTTGGATATGACACCCAGTTTTCTCTGCCTCCAGCAAGGTGATGAGTGCAAACATTACCGTTATAACTGCTTTCATCTTGATAACTAAACCCTATGCTAGTCTACAACCCTTATTTTTATTTTTTCTATATCTATATACTTTAAATTTTAAATCTTTCTCTTTAAATCTTGGTTATTTGAGTTCTCTTTTAAATGTCTTACTTCTTTTGCAAATTGCTCCTTTAAATCTACTATTTTTTTTTCAAATTTCTTATTTAAATTGTCTTAATCTCTTTCTCTTTTTATTTATTACTTCCTTTTAATTTTAATTATCTTATTTCTTTGTTTCAAACTTCTTTTTTATTTTTCAAGCTTCTCTTTATTTTCAAGCTCCTATTTCTTTCTTTTTATTCATTTCAATATTTTCTTTCTGATTCACTTATTCTTACAAGATCTTTATTTTTTCTTCTTGTTCTTCTATATGTTCATATATATTTCTTTTAAAACATCATCTATTACCTTTTAATCTGTAAATTTACCTTACAATGTTCACTGGGTTATCTTTATATCTCCTTTCATATCTTTCTGGCCATAGACTACCAAACACCGCTCATCGAATTTCTTCTGAAATTAGAGGGAATTTGTTGGAAATCTTTTTAGTTACGTACCCCGATTCCTGGGTCATAACCGTTACCTACCTTGTACAGCCCGGTCAAATTTGGTGTAAGATTTGTCCTATCATTCTTCTTTTTGACCGGCGGATCTACCTTACCTGTGTGACAACTATAATTTTGTAGCTTTATTTTACCTTTTTGGCTCCATGCAGTTCGTCTGTAAAATCTGCGCGGTTCTGTTTGCCCATATGAGGAATCTGAATTTTTTACAGAATAGGCTGTTGCATTGGCGATTCTTATACATACACGCTCAGCCTCCAGCCTATTTCCACTGTACCCTTTATATTCCGGTTGCCTCCTACCCTTACTAAATTCTTCGACACTTACATTATGAAATACCTCACTGTCATAAGCTGTGGACAAAGTCTTCTGCCATAATTGTGCCCCGAATGGCTCCACCAATATGGGTACACTTTTCTCTCCCTGTCCCAAAGCTTTCTCTGCATTGCGTGCCGGACTTTTTGCTTTGAAGTGTCGATCATAAACGCAAGATGCGATGCTTTCTGCTTTTTTAATCTTGTTATCCTCTATCCTGGCCTGAAACGGACTTCCTTTACTGGTACTTTGCCAAGCTGTGGGTCCCACTCGTGCATACGCTGCAACGCTTTTACCAGAGGCACTTGCCTCGTTGCCTCTTCCAGCACCTTGTACCCAAAGTTTTCTATTTACACAGTCAATAATAACTCTATCACTGAGGAAATCCATTCCAAGGATACCATCAGCCGGAATCGAGTCGGTATCACCAATGATGTTAAAATTGCATTCTTGCTGACCGTTGTCTATCAACAACTTCGCCTCACATGTGCCTATGGAACTCCTGGCAAATCCAAATAGTCCCCCAATTCTTATTTTCTGGTGCGCATTTATGGGTGTATCTCCTTTTATTCTAGCTACCTTGATCAAGCTACAGGTGGACCCAGTGTCAATGAGAAGTCTAAGCTTACCTTCTAAAGCTATGTCCGATGGCACTGTGATGACTTGAATTCAATTTTGCACTTTCTTTCTCTGCTAAATACTTCTTAAGACAGTTCTCCGTGTAGTGGTCCCGTGTTCGGCAGAATTGGCAATAAAGCCCCCCTTTTCTTGAATAGAACTTATCATGATTGCTAGCTGCACAGTTTGCCACTCTGACGTGGTGAATTCGGCAATTGGCCACCTGGTGCCCATATTCCTCACATCCAGTACAGAAGAATACCTGTTGACACTCTTTGGAAATATGTCCCGGCTGACCGCATTTAAAACATTTGATTACTCTGTGTTGTCGTGTTGCGCTAGTGGCGGTTTCCCAGTTAATTCCTGATTGGGTCGGCCTCCGCACCTATGGAAAAGGTATTTGGGATTGTCTCTGCCTTTCAACAGTAAAATTCCTGGTTCTCCATCCTTCCTGCGATGGTTCTCTGGAATATTCTGGCTCTTGTTTAACTGTGGTCATAGCTTCAAGCCTTTTTGACTCTTTTTCGAAGTAAAGAGCTTCTTCTCGAACTTCTTTCAGTGAGCTTATTAGATAGTAAGCGTCATCGGACAAACGGTATTTTATGCATTTAATAAAAATGCTTTGCTCTGCTGCTTCCAGTCGATCGTGCAAGTCTTTGCTGCAACTGAGGAAACGAAAAACTTCTTTTGCCAACTTTGGAGACCTTTCCCCTGAAAACATTGGCACGTATTTAGAGACCAAGTCCATAATTTTATCGTATGCCTCTGCCATGTTGCTCTTTAGAGGTGCTTTTGACTTGACAGATTCTGTTCTGGGTTTATTTCGACCTTGTTCCGTGCTGTTACTGGACGTTTTTTGCTGTGTGTCTTTAAACGTCCCAGAGGTCCCCTTTTTATCCTGTTGCTGGTCCCAGAATACTAATTTCCTTGGATTCCACCTCTTACTCGTGTTCGCTTTATTAACTCCTTGATTAGATCGAATTCCAATTCTTTCTCTAGTTCCGCTGTAGTTTCCTCAGCCTCCTTTAGCTGTACCTTTAGCGAGTCTATATTCTTTAAGAGCCCTTTTTTCTCCTTCTGGATTTCTTCCAATGCTTCTTCTGCTTCTATTTCACGACTCTGGATAACTTCGAATGCTGCTGTCACTAAATGATCTAAAGCTTCGCCTTTTGTACCTTTTTTAGAACTCTCGTTCAATTCCTGTCGTATTTTCTTCGCTTCTTCTTCTGTCCACCTTTTTTGTAACTCTCCTGTTATATGCTCCCCTATATATTGCCAGTGCTGTTCATAATTCTGCAATATTGCCTGACATTCCTTAAGTTCCTGTGCTTTGAGCTCTAATTCCCTTTCCTGGGCCTGATAGCGTGCTAATTCTTCCCTAGTTAAGATATTACTCCTACCTGAGGACATTTAAGTTTTATGACCGAGCTATTATACAGGGTGGGCCAAAAGTCACCATGGGGTTTAAAAATTTAATAACTTTTTCGTTTATATATTTTTTTTATTTTTTTTTTTAGATTATATAAATAACATCTGGAGAATAAATAATGGAGGGATTCACAACTGAACAAAGAACCAGAATAATAGAATTTTATTACTTAAATCAGCGATCAATTATTTTAACGCAAAGAGCATATCGTCGCCATTTTAACGTCAGAATTTCGCCCTCTGAAGCCATGATTCGTTGCTTAGTTGATCGTCACCACCAACATGGCACCGTAAGTGATTTGCCTCGAACCGGTAGACCGCGTATAATTCACACTGCGGAAAATATTGAACGGGTAGAGCAAAGTGTTAACGAAACACCAGAAACATCTACCAGAAGGCGTTCTGCTCAGCTAGGGATGTCTCGTACGTCACTACGGCGCATTTTAAAAAAAGATTTACTGTTATTTCCATATAAGGTGCAATTGGTGCAAGAATTGAAACCCGCAGATCATCGGCAACGTCGAAATTTTGCTGTTAAATTTCAACAGTTGGCCAGAAATGAAATCAACTTTATTGAAAATCTGATTATGAGTGATGAAGCTCATTTTCATCTGAATGGCTTTGTTAATAAGCAGAACTGTAGGTTCTGGGGTTCTGAAAATCCAAGAGCCATTCATCAACGCCAATTGCACCCCATTAGGTGTACAGTATGGTGTGGCATTACATCTGAAAATATCATTGGGCCTTACTTCTTCGAAAATGAAGATGGAAGTGCTGTAACCGTAAATGGAGAGCGGGATCGGTTTATGATAGAAAATTTTTTACATCCTGCTCTTGAAAACAGACCTGAGATGTGGTTTCAGCAGGATGGAGCCACTGCCCACACTGCCCGAGACACAATGGCACTTTTAAGGCAAATTTTTGGACAGCGAATAATTTCAAGAAATTCGGAAATTAATTGGCCAGCGCGTTCGCCAGATTTGTCAGCACCCGACTATTTTCTTTGGGGTTATTTGAAGGAGCGAGTATATGTGAACAAGCCCGAGACAATCCTTGAACTCAAGGCCAACATTGTTGCAGAAATTCGAGCGCTACAGCCACAAATGTTGAAAGATGTTATGGAAAATGCTCTAAAAAGAGCCCATCATTGCGAAGCTAATAACGGCGGTAATTTAAGTGACATTATTTTCCATACTTAGCGTAAAAAAATTTCCATTTTGTATATTTTATAATCTAAAAAAAATAAATAAAAAAATATTTAAGCGAAAAAGTTATTAAATTTTTAAACCCCATGGTGACTTTTGACCCTGTACTAGAACTGAGAGTTTCGCAACAGAAATCGAAATTTTGTTCAACATATATTTTGCATAATAAGCAAAAACAATGGTGACTTTTGACCCTGTACTAGAACTGAGAGTTTCGCAACAGAAATCGAAATTTTGTTCAACATATATTTTGCATAATAAGCAAAAACGAAGACGCCGTTTGTAGAATTTCAGCTCCCTACGACGCATTGTTCAGGCAGGATCCACGAGTAACAGATCAAATCAGGATAGCACAACGTTTTCAATTTTTGTGTTAACCACCCGAGCTTAATAAAATTTAAATTTTCCCGCCGTGACAAATTTCAAATTTACCGTCATAATAAGATCGCGGAAATATCCAGAATTAACAAGTTATGATACCCTTGATGAATGACCATATGTAATTTTGACTTTTGGCCCACCATGTACTAATAACCTCGATACCCCGGCGGAGAATGCCTCCTACAGCTCTTATTTATGTTAAATATTCATGCGACGACCCGACCAGATTCATATTCCTACAACGATTATTCCCGATATTTAAAAACTTAACTTAACATAACCCTATTCGAGCCCATTAAACCCGGACAACATGTCGGTTAAATACCCTTACTATGTATTAATGAGAGCTGAAAATAATACAACTCCTAAAAAAAACTATAACACATCTTAAAATTCTTAATATTGTACATACTCATATATAACTCTAAAAATTCAAAACTGTAATATAATTACTACGTTCAATACTCTAAACTCCTCTTTTATGCGTACCTATGTACAAATCAAACGTATTATACTCTCTTAATGTTTCTATTTTACTTATCCCAATACATCAGATGCACCATACTTTATTTAAAACTTTCTACCTACTTAATCGCATGGAACCCCAATACACTTGGCCGAGCAAATGCACATATGATTTCATCTTATCACTTATTCCGAAGTTTATCACATCTTGAATTTAACACTTTCTCTGAAATAAAATTCTAGCAAGCGATAACTCGCCGAAATTTTCTAGTTAATGGCGTCTTACGACAGCCGATGTTTTTTCATTAAACAATTAAAATTAAAATTATTTAAAACAAAATTATTTTTATTAAGTAAAAGGTAAAACACATATAAATTCAAATAATGTTTACCTTAAATTTACCGGCTGCGCCAAAATGTCGTGTCTTTAATTAAAACACGCTCAGATTACTTTAACATATGTACTTCTTTATTTTACTCAAAACTGACCTATCCTAATATATTAAACAAAGCTAACCCGAACCGAACTGAATGGAACTTGACACCTTAAAAACAAAAAGATAAAACGCGACTGAATACTTCACTGAACTGCACTCGCCAGACCAGTCATTGGTCTTTTATGCCCCGATATTCGGAAGTATGTACTTTCTGTGCTCACAACGCGGATGTAAACAAACGACAACATCTGAGTCGCTTAGTAGTAAACAATCGCTTTCCATAACAATTACCATGCGAGGTTAATTGTTATCGTAATCGTCGATTGCTCCACTAAGCGCTCATCGTAGCCAGCTGTTGAGCTAATCAGCGAAATAGCCGGCAGTTGCAGAACAGTACCATGCGAGGTTACTGTTTAGCAATTTCTAATTATTTCTCTAAAATGCGCCCTTGGCTACATGAAGAATCTTCCTCATATTGGGCCATAACACAGCTACAGCCAAGCAGTAAGAGCTCACTCGCCTTGTTTTTGTATAGTCGTCATGGAGGAAAAACTAAAGCTTCATCTTATACAGGTCCTAAAGTCTAAAACTGTCGCTCCCACAGAAAAATGAAGTGAAAACAAATTGCAGCCAAATATGTTTTCTTTCTAACAGTTGAAAAAAAAAAGATAGCATGTGAACAAATATATGGAAATTATAGCGTTTGAAGAAAATACAAGCTACTTTTATATGAAAAACTCTTGCAGTAAGACAAGGCAAAACGACTGTGATGTTCGCTTGCTAACCGGCCCCCAACTCTCTTTTTCAGACTTTGTTCATGGCTTGTATATTCCGGGGGTTACGCCTGAATCCTATTTGTAGAGTGTGGAAAAAATGATGCAATGCTAGACTAGTGCCAAAGAAAATTTTACTGGGTAAAATAAACTCTACGCACTTCGATAAAACCAAATTTAAGCGACTAGCAGAGCAATGAATGAAAGGTGCGTTAGGGTAAACTTCCCTTACCTTAGCTTGTGTTTAATTAGATATATGTACTTCGAAAAAAGTGAAAATAATATTGAACATAAAAGTGAATAGACAATTAATTACACAAATTAAATATTTGACAGTCAATTAAATAAGATCACGAAAGAAAAAAAAGGAAAACAAAAAGACAAAATATTGAATCAACACGAAAATGCTTTTACAGAGTCTCATCGTATGTGGAAATAATATTTAATAATTCAATATAATTTTCACGATTTCCAGACTACACTGACTCATCATGGCCCCGGAAAGATAACTCCTGAATGCCCATAAAACATACAACGTCGGTGAGACGTTCTCGTTCTAACGATTTATAGAAATTTTCTTTTGCTGATCCAACATTACATCAATTCTAACTTGACCAAAGCTTTTAAAACTTGGATTCAATTCATATGTATCAAGGTCTTTTCATGTATCGTAACACTAGCACTCAAATGACTGAAATCAGAATAGCCACCTTGTGACCAAACCGATTTATCCATGTCTGAGGCTAAAAGCAAACAGGGCCAACAAAAGAGTTTATTAAGTTATATTTCATATGGTAATGGAATTTAAAAAAAAAAAAATCAAATCTATTATCATTGGGAAAACTTCCAGTGAAAGCTCATATCACTTAACCCCAAGTTCCTTAATATCATTGGGAAATGGAATTACATATATGAACCTATTCTCTTTACCCAATTAATATGAAAGAAGTGAAGATGCATCCGATATATTTAGGTACACTTTCAGCACAATTGATAGATTTAAGTAATATAAAATGTTCACGCACCATGGATTCGGTGGAAAGGTTACATGATTACCAATTTGTCTTTTGTTTAATAAAATGCCATTTTCAACATCTTATTTCAATCTAGAAATAATGCGAGTAATCCATATAATCCAATCAGCTATGAAAATCAAAGGAAGTCCATTATTATTTTGTATTTTTTTAACGATAAATCTTTCAGGTTTACAGATTTTCCCTAAATAAGATTTAAGATGACAGAACTCAAAAGACATACAACTCTTGATTTAACAAAATAGACATTTTCAATACTAGTCTCCTATCATTTTGAAGGTTGATCCTGCTTGAGATCGGACATTAATTAATATCGGTTTATCCCCCTTCCTTTTTCACATATTGTTTTGCCCTATTGTTTCTGTTTAGCCGGGTTTTCAGTTTGATTTTGTGTATTAAGCATTCCTCTTTAATTTTTCCCTCTGTGCTTTTCCTGGAAGCTCCTAAATAATTATAAAGACTGACAAAGTCCTGTAATTTTACTATATTGTAAGTTGTTACTTTAACTAACTGTAATATAAGTAGTTTTGAATTTCTATCTTTCATTTCTAATGTATTGCACTTTGATTGATTTTGTAACTATTCTGTTGAATTTTAGTTACGTAGTTCTACGTTGTAAGTATAGTTTTTATGCTCTGTAATCTACCTTGTTAATCGACTAATAAATAAATAAATAGCAATAACCAATTAAAAATCGTTTTCTATCCAAAATCCTGTCCTTTCTGCTGTGGTGCTACTACATACCATGAATCGAATAAAGTCGAAACGATTTCTAATAGGTGGCTTACATGAAAAACAAATCTTGTTAGATATATTTTAGATATAGCTTTAGTCGTTCGGACTCGATTCAAGTTACAAGTACCACCCCTGCATCTGCAAAAATTGATTGATTGCTTATTCTTTGACGTTCTCATCGATCATTATTCTTTCAAGTTTTCGTCGAAGACATTTCATTGACGTTTTCATAGATGATTATTCATGAATGTTTTCTTCGAGGATTATTCACTGACACCTTCAGCGACACTTACTCATACAAAAAGACATCACACCCTCCCTAAAGGGAACTTTTGGTGAAGAAATGGGTCGATGATGCATGCCAAAGGTGCAATACGGCTTCGATGCGGTGTTGCATCCATTTCCCGCTGGAAGCAGTGAACTGTACCATAGACAAACTAATCAATATAAAGACTGGATAAAGAAATAAAATCTGCAACGCCTCGCTCGAATATAAAATAGGCGTTTCCTCGGCGATGCTTCGATTTACTGTCGTAACCAAAGAGTAAGCCTGGAATGCTTCGCTCCAATATAAAATCAATAATGTAGAGTAGGCCTAAATTTTTTCATAGAAATTTACTGGATATTTTCTCTTTATAATTTGTATGCATTGTATGGCAGTGCTTGGGCGGCTAATAATTTTTATGAACGTAGATGCTAGTTAAAAAATATGCATTCATTTCTTTTAGAAATTTCCAGAACTTTTATTCATTTTATTGACTGACTGAATAGTCCAGTCAAATAAGCCAAAAAATCGGAATTAATTTGTTTCAACGTTGAGGTAGGGTGTTGCTGGGAGTATTGTCGCAAAAATATGGCGTCCCAGGGACAAGACAAGGTGTGAAACGTGGAAAACTATACAAACATTAAAATTATATGTTATTCAATATACGATTCTCAGTAAAAGAGCCTACGGCGACTAGGCCCTAACTTGTAAGAGAGCAACATGAAAAGCGTAAGAACGGATAACGATAATAATATTATATTACGGCCTAGGAAATTGCTCCAAGAGTAAGGTTCTAAATGCTTATGTTGTGATTGAAGCACAGCGTCTTCAATATATGTGAACACATCAGATAGCTTTGCGATAGGATTCGTATATTCAACTTCGTGACCTTATTCAAAATAGGGCTAACGAAGTTGGAGTACAAGCGGGTGTTCAATTTATACTACCAAGTTCGTTTCCTGGAAGTGTGTGTTCTATGCAACAGCTAACATATTTTCCAGTCAAAAATATACAGATCGAGCTGATTTAGTAGCGCGAGTTTTTGCATTAAAAATTTCAGCGTTCCTAGAAGATACTTTGAAAAATAATATTTTCGGTAAGATTGATGCATATATGGCTATGGTAGAGTTTCAAAAAGGAGGATTACCCCATTTTCATTTATTATTAATATTAAATGTTGATAATAAATTACGAAGATGCACGTGATATTGACAAAGTTGTTTCGGCTGAAATATCGAATAAGAATGTCAATAGCGTACTCTATGAAGCTACTACCTCTCATATGGTTCATGGATCATGTGGACGGTTGAATCCATGTTCTCAATGTATGTCAAATGGAAAATGTACAAAAAATTTCCTCGTGAATTTTCTGCAGTTACTAATGCCAATGAAAACGGTTACGCTATTTATAAACGTCCAGATAATGGCCGCTATATTTATAAATAAAATGTTATTGTTGACAGTAGATTCATTGTTCCTTATAATTGGTACTTACTGTTAAAATATGATGCACATATTAATGTTGAAGTGCGCCATAAATTACAGGCAGTTAAGTATGTTTATAAATATATTTATAAGGGACATGATATGGTCTCACTCGAATTTATGGATGATAATGGCTTGTTATGGTATGAAATAAGAGCTTTTGAGTTTTCCCGATATGTTGCATCAGTTGAGGCTATGTGGCGTATTTTCGAGATGAAATTGAATTGTAATTCCCGTCATGTTTATCGTTTGCCCATTCATTTGCTTGATAGACAAACTGTAATATTTCGACCGAATCAGGAAAGAGAAGCTCTTCATTTAACTGGATTTTTTAAGTTAAATGAAGTAGATGTAGATGCCCAGCGATTCCTGTATACCGAAATTCACGAACATTATATTTGGATGACGGAGAAATATAGGAGTTATTTAAAAAAACGAGGAAGCGGATTTGATAAAACCCTTTCCAGTACATATTCTGTAAGTGTACGGGATGTTGAACTGTACCACTTACGGATACTTCTTCATCACCTTCGGGCCTCTAAAAGTTTTGAAGATGTTAGGACAGATAATGGCATTTTATATGATACTTTTAAGGAAGCCTGTATTGCAAGAGGATTACTGCAACACGGTCGTGCTTTGGAGGAAGCAATTACTTTTCAAATGCCAAATAAGTTGAGACATGGTTTTGCATTTATTTGTATATTTGGCTCTTCAGATAGGCCCATTGAACTTTGGGAACGATTTCGACACGATTTATCCTAAAACTACATTAAACGTTTTAATGATGAAGTCCATGGATATCAAAAAGCTCTTATCGATTTTGGTCGAATATTGCATCCCAGTAGATTTAGCTTGGAAGACATGGGTTTACCATCAGGTGTCCAAGCTGAATTAGCCATTGATGATGCTGATATTTATATTCATGCTGAAGAGGATAAGATAAGAGCTTATAATCGGTTAAATCCCCATCTAAAGATTTTCTTTGAAGATGTTATGTCTAAGCTTAATGGCGTAACGTCCAATGGAAATTGTTTCCATTTAGATGCTTACACAGGGGCTGGTAAAAGCTTTGTTTTTAATGCGATTCTTAGCAAAGTACGACAAATGGACAACTTGTACTTGCTGTTGTTTGGTCTGGATTCTCTGCTAAACTACTTAAATGTGGTAAAACAGTGCATTCTAGACTCAGGTTGCCAATTCAATTAACTGAAAAGTCCGTTTGTTATATTACACCAAATTTGCCTGAGGGTACGTATATCAGGAATGCATAAATAATTGTGTAGGATGAATCTACCATGACCGACAAATTTGGTTTTGAAGCTGTTAATCGTGCTATACGCGATATAAGAGGAGTTAACCGACCTGTCGGTATTAAAATTATCATAATGTCTGGCGCCTGGAGGCAACACTTTCAGTTGTTCCTTATGGTAATCAGTTATCTTCAATAAAGGCTGATACCGTACTTGATTTAAATGAACAAATCCTTACAAATATTTTCGGAGATGTTCGCACTTTTTATAGTGCAGATAGTTTCGATTGTCAGGATAACGAGGACATTGATGTATATCAAATCAAAATATTCCACGCATGCAACTTAGTGCAACTGATTCTAGGCTACCATTTAAAATAATTCGTCGACAATTTCCGGTAAGACTGGGCTTTGCATTGACTATCAATAAGGCTCAGGGACAGAGTCTTAGGAAGATAGGTATATTGCTTAAAGACCTTGCCTTTTCTCTTGGAATGTTGTATGTTGCATTTTCACGAGCACTCAATGCTTTGTTCATGTTGCTGTTTGGGACACTGATAAGCAGGGCAAGTTACTAGGTCGACGTGATAATGTATTTACTCGAAATATTGTATTTCATGAAGTTTTACGTTAAACTCGAACAATATTTCAAATTTTTCTTTATTTTTAAAAATAATATTGATTTGAAATTTTTCGTTTTTGTCACTTCATGGTAAAATTTTTTAAATTATTATTTTAATTGATAATTTATATAATTTAATTATTTAACATATTTAATTAAATTATATAAATTTTATAAAGTATTACGCAAATAGTCTTTTACGTATCATCAAAAATACAATAAATATTTAAAGTATTCTTACTGCTTCTTATGTAGAAATACATTTAAGTTAGTTGAAAATATTTTTAGATAATTAATTTTCGCAAAATTACCTAACTTCAGTTAAGAGAAATATTCACATCTTTTGAATGTATGGTAAGGTTTATAGGGCTCCTTGCGAACTACATTAAAAAGCAAAACGTAAGAAAGGATATAATGGTTATAGGCCTCCTTGGGAAGGTACCATTTAAAAATAAAGATAAGCTAAGCATGGTTTTAGGCCCCCAGGGGAACCAACCATGTAAAAATAATGGTAACGAATCGAAAAGGACACCTCACGGGTGACTTAGAAGTTCTCTTATTATATTATATTAAGTATATATATAATTTAATGTTATTGTTATTTATTATTTTTGTATATCCAACACTTACAGGTCCCACTGAAAGTATAATTCTAGGCCTCCTGAGGAATCAACCATATAAAAAAAAAAGGTAATGAATCTAAAGGGACACCTCACGGAGGGTCCATTATTAAATAACAAAATCAAATTGTGTTATCCTTATTTTATATATACAATAGTGTAAACTCAGTCATTATCTATGCATGATTTCGTTTAAAAGAAATTTTTTCTAAATTATCATAGTTCCATACTCTGAGCATAAAATAATATGGTATGGTTACACAAAAGGCCTTTCTTTGAATATAGTGATCAGTTCGACTCGAAGTTATATATTTAACGAGCATCCACAATCCTAATTTTTTCCATCCGTCCGCTTTACATAATAATAGAATTTTATCATATGATTCTATAATTATAATTAGTCTTTTATCGAACCACGGGGGTTCGGGGATTGGAACCCCATGTTGCGCAAAAGGCTCTCCATTAAATATAGTGATCAGTGCGACTCGAAGTTAGCGAATTAACGATGATCCAAAATCTTAAATCTTACCAACCGTCCGCTTTACGTATTAATAAGATTTTATCATATAACTCCTTAATTATAATTACTCTTTTATAGAACCGAGGGCGCTCGGGGGGTAGAACCCCCTTACGCGAAAGGCTATCCACTAAATATAGTGACTGGCGCGGCTACAAGTTAGTATTAAGGCAACGATCCGGCATTTTGAGCATTATTCGGATAAAAATATTCTTTCGATAGCCTGCGTTATACGACACGACTCCACTGTTTTGTACATTTCTCCACACCCTCTTGACCGTTTCTCTTCATTCTTTTTGGATATATTAGCCAACCCTCCGCTCTTCATAGGTAAGTGTGTTCCCCCACTCCTCCTCCCCCCGCCTCCACCACCAACACTCCCCTGCCTCCCTTCCTCACCTACCCCATCCCAGCACACCATACCAATCTAGAGTCTACATAAATAAAATTTGGTCGACATGCCTTCACTGTTTTTTCCATTGCTCCTCACCCTCTTGACGGTTTCACTTCATTCCTTATGCATATGGTAGCCAGCCCTTCCCTCTTCGTAGGCCAGCATCTTCATCCTCCCAACCCCCATCCACTTCCACCCTACACGTAACATGTGTTCGATTACATTAATCTAGCAACATTTTGGTTCAAAAGCTAGCAACCAAAGGTCTTTATTATTTATTTTTGGTTTTGTTAATCTGTAATTATGCTGTTTAGTCTCATAGTGCCCAACGTTGTGCTAAAACATGGGTAGTACATGAAACAAATACTTTCTGATTCGATTTGATTTGAAAATTGCAAGAAACAATTATTGCAGTAAATTGTATTGGAAATAGTTTAACGTATTTTTTTTTTATTTTTAAAAAAGAAAACATCTGCAAATTTTACAAAATTTTGACTTGTTAATAAAAAATTTTAAAATAATGTAACGATAATATTTTTAACCATATAACCATCCCAGATCTCACTCATCTCACCATTAATTTATTACACCCCATTATTTCCGTGTAGTCGGCAATCCAATGTCATACCCCTTCTGTCATGAAACATTACAACAATTAACCCTTTCGGAACCGAATTTTATCTACGGGCTGGACATTTTTTTTCCAAATGTTTAATGTCAGGGGAACCTAAATATATAACGAAAAGCATCCGTTCATCAAAAACGTTAAAAATATAGGTTTTAGAGAATGTCCATCCCATTGGACACATGGAATCAGTAGTCGCAAAACTTTCGTATACATTAAAACAAATGTTATGCTAAGTTCACGTTCTTTTCATTTACACTTTTTAGTCTTATAATTAATAAAAAACAAAAAAACAATTAAAGTAAAATAAATTACATATAATGTTGGAAAACTCAAAAAAATTCAGTAACAAAAACAATATATAGGATGTGCCATTATGTGATCTTGCACCCAAAGGCGGTGGATAGGTAATGCTTAGACAAGCAAAACTTGAATGTTCAAGTGAGGTGGGGGATTGTAATCCTAACGGTTTCCGAGATAACGGGAATAAAAGATATTTGGTTTAGTTTTTTTTAATATTCTGCCAGATGAAAAAAGGAGTGTTTGGAAAAATATTTTTCCTTATTGTTCCAGCTCCATTAATGCCTTTCTGCTTCAGAACATACAAAATTTTGTAAGTCGTGAAGCAGTTGTCAACGAATAGATTGTGGCCTGCACTAACTGACTCACATAGATGCATGACCACTCCTGCTCCTATACCGCCGAAATCTCCTTATATTCTGTTTTTAATTCCGTAGTTCTCCCTTGGTAAAGCAAAAAGTCGTAACATATACCATTTTCGCAACAAAGTAAAAATCTTTTATTCCCCATGGCCTTAGTTTACCTTTAAAATACTGCTTGCAGGAAAGTCTTACTTTCAAGGAAATTATTTACAGATCTACACATAAATCTATCTCTTTTATCAGTTGATGGTATCTTTTTCTTCCTGATTCCAATGTTGGTCTAACTTTAAATATATGGTCTGTATTGGTTTTTGGAATCTGCAAATTATATACTAATGTGCAATATGTGTTCGAAGAGCGAAAATCTATCTCGGGTCATAGTATTTGAACCATTCGATATTCCTATATTTCGATTCCAAAACATCCTTACTCGTGAAAAGCGTAAAAAAGATCACGCATTTCAGAATCAATAGTGTGTGCCATGCCTTCGTATAGTTCTGTGGTAAAGTATTTTTCCAAATACTGAAGTGGATCTTTTTCTTAATCAGACTAATCAAATCTATCTACAATTTGTTAATCCTCAGACTGCCTCACGTATGGACGATTTCTCCATTTAATATTCCTTTTATCAACCAATAAATAGGGTATTTTTATCTTAGATGATTGATCTTCCGTAATCGCAGCACTTTAATAGCTCTCTCGTTGAGCTTCATTTTCTCCAAAAGCGTTCTCTAAATTTCGAACGTAGTCTTTTTCCTCATATTCTGTTATTTTGGGAGCACCTGTTCAAACGTAATTCATGCTTTTGTTAATTTTCAAGGAATTTTGGTTCATTTATACCTGGCCTTAGTCTTTGTTTTATTTTTAGCAATACATACATTTCATCCGTATTTATAGCACAATTTCGGAAATATCGCTACTTTTCTGAGCCTGCTCATATTTGTAATCACTGAAAATAAGCAAAAAATATACCAAATATCACAAAAAAAATGTTATCAACACCAAACTCACCATCTTATCTTGCTTAAGCCTGGAATATTGTGGAGGGGCTATTACTTATGTTATAAAACCAATACTGAACTCTTACAAAACAGGTTTTTAATAAGTATATTCTTTTTAATTATTTCACCACTAAATTATTACACAACACAAATCAGTCCGCGAACGTTCCTTTGATTCTAGATACAAAAATGAAGAAAACATGATTCATACGCATTGCTTTAGTTAAGTTTGACGACTAATACTTATGCAACAGGTATCAAACAATAATTTTGCGAAGCGTCACATGTTTCTCATTTCCATTGGAATGGACACTGGGTCTAAAGGGTTAAAAACAAACAAGAGGTGCACACAATTCTATCTGATTATCTTTTTGCCACGCTTACACAATTGTAGTCACCTAAAACTTCAGTTAAAGAATACCGAGATCTTGAAACCAATGTTAAAAATCTGCTTCTGAATGAGCCAGCGAAGGAAAAATCTCTGAATATTAACCAACCTACAGGCCAGCCGAACAATTTTGTTTCAGCTTGCGCTTAAAAAGTAAGAAAAAATTGTAAACTATAGGAATTTTGTCAAGATATTCAAAAGCTTTAGGAGATACTTTGGCCAAAAATAATGTACGAAAAGCGTCGAAGATGTCACTACATACGGGGCATGAACTGACTATCCTATCTCCTTCTATATCTGGGTATTACTTATCTGCGCTAAAACTATAAAAATCATCGAGTCTGCAAAAAGGCAGCATATAGTCCGATAACTTCCTTCGCAACCCCGTGTTTTCGTTCATTCATCGATAAATTCCTTGCTACTTGCTAGCTCTTGAGCTAACATGGTGGAGGATTGAAATAATCGGACACATGTTAGTAAATATAGCGATGTATCCACCCTTAAATTTTTGGTTCTCCCTGTCGTGCTCTTACGAGATAGGGGTTGGTAAATATTTTAAAAATTGTACCACTTCTGATCCACATTCATGGCGAAGAAATTGGTCACACGTTTGACTGTGTTTTAAGTCCTTCACCTCTTTATTTTGGCCTTGGGGTGGCGCATTATTACGAGACTACCCCCAATACAAGGGCGGATACAGCGATTGGCGATCAGAGCGATCGACACCCTAGAAAATAGAAAAAAAAAATTAAAGAAATACTGCTTCTAAGTCCGCACTTAAAAATTAGAACATAATTTCTCTCTTCACATTTCAAAAGTGCTCTAAAGTTTCCTTTAATTTTTGATTTAATTAAATTTTGAAATTATATTACATTTACGTTTGGACTTTTTCTTTCTTGAACAAAGTTATATTACATTTGTGTAAAATTTTGAAATGTTCAAAGTAGGCACACAAAGAAAGTAAAATCTGCACAGTTGAAATTTTAATACTACAAAAGTGGAATTTGGAACTCTTAATTCTTTGCAAAATACTTAATTAAATTACTTTGCTTTGACCTCGCTTTCTTTGTGTACTTTGAAAATTTTAAATTTTATACACAAATGTGCTATAATTTAAAATTTAACTAAATGTAAAATGAAGGGAAACTCTAGATAAATTTTGTGATATATGTATAGATACTCATTACGTGAAACTAGAAAATATTTTCAATTTTTAGTGCGAATTTTGAAAGAAAGTTTTTTAAATGTTATTTTTTATATTTTTTAGTATCTCTTTTTTAGGCCTACTTTATTTTCAAAATATTTAACATTATATCATTACAGAATTTTCAGTACAAGAATTTTTTGCATTTTTTCGATTACAAAAGGCCGGGTATATTGATGAAAAGTAGTATGTTGTTGGGAAAATCATCTTAGCCGGTACAAAAATTTACAGGACTTTCGTTTTAATCTACAAAACCTTGGGTAACTTGATTTAAAAAAAAAAAATTATGAATGAATGATCATTGATTTTGTCCGTCTGCCTAGGGATTAGATTAAGTTTTTTTTCCAAATATTTACTTTAAAGTACTTAGCACTCCTCGAAAATTTTTCAAGTGTCAGTTTCAAAAGAATATATCGAAAAAAAAATTAAAAACGTTGTCCTTAATAATTGCAGCCTAGCCCAGGAAATTATGGTGTTTGAACGGAAAAGCAAGCTAGCTTTATCTGTAAAACACAAGCAGTAAGACAAGGCGGGAAGTGTATAATATCGATTTTACCTGGTAGCAAATTTTACTCTGCTTACCGGAAAAATACTTATATTGTATTAATAAAAGAACTCCGGCGATATCTGGACGCTAATTAAATTTTCATTCTTAAACGGAAAGGGTAGGCTATACAGAGCGATCCACAACTGTTGGTTCAAAATTCAAGTGCTGATATTTTTCTACGTATTCCACAGTTTTCCTAACTACTTCATCTTTTAACAGAAAATTAAATTGAAATAATTATTGTTTCCCTCATTAGAAATGTTTTAAATATAACGGAGTATTTAGTGGGGGAAAAATTCTATTAAAATTTGCAAATTTGCATAAATAGCGAAAATTTAGATTCCATGGCCGCGGTCAAAATTTATGCTCTGGATCTTAAGCTATTTCTGCAGGCTGGAGCTTATTTCCAGACAATATAAGGTAATATCTACACATATTAATCTTGAACGAGCAAGTTAGGTTCTCCAGTACTTTAACAAAATGAGTAAACATTAAATTTAATTGTGAATAAAAGGTACAGTGGGTACTTATTAAAGTAATAAATTCCAATGCAAAGTAATGATCGCATTCCAAATTTCCATCTTTTTCAGAAATTCTCTTATAGCTACTTTTTAACTACAGTGCCCGACTATAGCTTAAATCAGCTAAATTATGCTCTCGAATACTGTCAAAAATTAGCTCTGACATTGCAGAGAATAGTATATTTGAGAAATCTTTAAAGACATAGAGCTTAAGGGGAGGTTACCGTCGGGATGCATGAAAAATGCATGAACTTTGGAAATTTTTTTTTTTCATAAAATAAGTACTTTTTTACCTGGATTTTAACGTATTTTATTCGTCTCTCAATGGAGGGTAAATATCAATTTTATTTGTAAAAAAAAATCGAAAATGGTGGCTCCACACGCATCAAACAAAACCGTGCAGGACGTGTTTTGGTCTGCGCGGGGCTCTCCACATCTCTGCCAATTCATTCGAAACAAATAGGGTTGAAAGGGAAATGTGGAGGGCCTTACCGGTTTTCGATTTCAAAAAAAAAGAAACTCTGAATAAAAACATGCTAGGCGTTTGGAAAACAACAACAGATTTTCTGTTTTGTTTTCTTTTTTTTTTTGCTTCAACGGATGAAAAAACTATTTGTAAATAAATTTTTTGACAAAATAGCTTGCTGTTGGCCACGCAAATTGAATTTCCTTTCAATTGCGGAAAGATTTATGTGAATCGGTTCATCCGTTGAAACTGTAGAGCGCTCCGCCCGCTAAAAAATGTTGTTCCCAGAAAAACTCATATAAAGTTTAACATTATAAAAGTCTTTGACAGTTTAACTCCAGCTATTCTAGCACCAGCAGCAGTTCCTTCAAGAACTGATTATGCTGAATATGAAGGTTAACGGTTTCCCGAAATTTATGACTGTTCCTCAGGTAGCGAGAAAAGGTCTCCCCAGCAAGCGCGCTCCGAGCGCCTCGGCTACCTGTTTTCTAGACGGCGGACGGTTCCGCTCAAAACTGGCTGTGAATTCTAAACTATTTTAGATATGAAAACATCCTTTTACCCACTGTTCTAAACACTTTAAGGATGATAATTATCCAAAAAATAAAATCGAATTTTTCATCGTCATGAACGGTCTCCTTAAATAAGTTCAGAGAACATTTAACTTGACTTATAATATAATCCATTTATTTGTTAAATATTTTCAATTGTTATTCCAATTTTTTTTATTTTGTGTTGTGCGTTAAAAATGCCCATTCATAGTATGTTCTAAAACTTAGTCAGATTCGAGACCTGTGATACGTTCTAAAAGACTGCACAAATCGCAATGCTTCAATCAGAGTTCTTTCCACGCGATTTACGAAACAAGTCGAATTATAAACCGAACCGATATCCCGGGATATTTGAAAAAATTTACGTACAGGCTTTAATTTTGGCCTAGATTTCATTTATGTCTATGATAAACTTTACACTTTAATTGTTCGAATAACTATTAACTTTAGGTTACGCGATGTCGAAAAATTATTACAGCTTGTTGCACGACGGCAAGCTATATTCTTGTCTGTTGTTTTGTAATTATGGGGGTTTGGGTTTAATGGAATGAGGAAGTTGGATGGGTTTGGAAGGGTAGCGGAGTATTAGAAATTTCTCTAACTTGTTGTGGGATAATGCCTGGCGTTACATCCTACATGGTGACAGATATCCAGAAAGTCATTAATGGTCCAGCGATGATAAGTCCCACGATGGTCGAGATGCGCCAGGATGGTGTCCTATCCACGATGGTGGCTTTCTGTGCTAGTGAAGAAAGTAAATCTTTCGCCCAAGTAATAAATGTTTCTCGATTCCTAGTGACAGGGTGAACAGGTGATAAAAAAAAGGAAGTTTTCAACTTGGAGTTGCGTTGAAAGCTGACTAATAAGCGGGTTTGGATGTTGAGAGCTCTTCTCAAGTTTTTTGAGCGCGATAGTTAGGAGGTAGTTCACAATTGGAGTGATGTTTGCACTGTCGTACAAAAAGGTGTTGGAAAAGTAGTGCCTGTCAGGCTTACTGTACACTCCTCCTGTACACGCCCGTAAGATTTTTCTTTCAGGGCGCTAATTCATATATGATTGCGAAATGGTGTACCAGATGGGGAAGCAATAGCAGATAATTGAACGGATGAGCTGTTTATATATAAGGAGCTTTGTGTCTTTCGCGGTACCGTTTCTCCAGCTGATAATAGGGTTAAGTAGGGAGTAACCGCAGTTGGCTCTTCTAATGATATGATTAGTTTGGCGTGATTGGTGAACTTCAACAGATTATTCAAAGAGACACCAATATACTTAGTGTTCTTTGAAGGCTCAAGCTTTTCGCTATTGACTTCGATATCGATGTCTTTGGCTCATGTGGCAAGATTGCGTCTTCCCCTTGTGGAGGGGTTATGGATGCAAACTATTTCAGATTTGTTCAAATTGATTTTGATGCCCCACTTTCTGTAGAACTCGTGGAGTTTGAGGACATGCCACTTTGGTAAGCGCGAAGTTGGCTACCATGGAGTGGGCGAAGGTAAGAGAATCATCAGCATAGAGCAGTGTGGTGAAATTTGAGTCGTTGGCGGGCTGATCATAGGTGAAAAGATTGAAAAGAGTTCTAGGACCAAACCTTGGGGGACACCAGCACCGCCTGATGTTGCCTGAGGCTTGGCATTCTCTATTTCTATGTAGAATTTGCGAGATGAAAAAAGCTATGTATGTGAGATAAGGCGGAAACTCGAGGTTTATAATTTTTGAAATTAGCCGTTTTGTCCAGACTGAGTCAAAGGCTTTCTCTACATCAAGGAAGCAGCCTACTGTCTGCCCTCTTTTGTTGAGGGTGTTTGTGCAATCAGAGGGGAATTTGAGCAAACCATGAAAATTGGAGTGCTGGGGCTTGAAACCGAATTGGGTGCCCTGCCCGATATTTAGGTCGATGCAGGTATTGTCAATGTGTACGCGGACTGTTTTTTCGAAAAGTTTGCCCAGGTTGGACAGAAGAGAGATTGGGTGGAACTCATTAAGGTTTTTCGAATTTCCTTTTTTTGGGAATTGGTACTATGCGCGCGGTTTTCCAGACATCAAGACAGCTTGAATTATTGAGGCAATTATTGAAGATAATTGTCAGAAACTCTATGGCGACAGGTGGGAGGTTTTTGATAACTTTGTTGCCTCTGATAGTCCTGATTATGGCGAAAACGTGAGCAGGTTTTGAAAAGATGCTTAAATCATCCGCATTTAAGGACGTGTTTGTGGAATTAAAAACTGTGGCAGAGGAACCCACTGCGTATGCAGTCAATGAATGCTTTCCAGCTCGAGCTCCCGCTCTATTTATACTCTGAAAATGTACAGAGTAAATGGTCATGCTTCTGGTTTCAGCTGGGCGCATCACGGCTTTGAAGGAAGTGAGAAGTCCGAACATCTGACTGTGTTTTCGTACGTCAGATGTGTAATCGGTAATATAGGGAGCTGTGCTGTATTTACTTTGGTAAGGTTTTTATGTTTATTGTTTTTAATTGGCTAATAACTTGTTTGGTTTTAATTTATTTTGCAGAAAAACCACAAATGGGGGATTTCGGTGCAGCACAGTAATAATCGAATTTTTGTTTTTTATTTTCAGTCTTTGAAGGCATAGCAAAATGCCCCGCACTGGATGAATGGATCCAGCATCAATCTTAATTCGGCATAGGAATTTTAAAGAGGTCGTTTGTTTTAGTTTTACTGTTTTAGATTTTAAGTTTTTGTAATGTTCTGCAGCGGAACAGTCATCTTTAGAATTTATTCAGCTTATTTGACTGGACTATTAAGCCTGCAATATTTTTGTGCATTGTATTTATTAACTGAGAAGCGGTAAAACCATTGACACTGGTGAAATATTCAATTCAAATAGCATATGGAACTTTTGTAGCATAACTGACGTATCACAGTGTGAATTGGAAGCATCACATAATACAAGCGGAAGCTCTACTTACACTGAAAAAAATTTTGTAGGTAATGATGATATAAAAGTTATGTTAATCTGAAAACGGGAATTAACATAGATTTTGATTCACCTATCACAAATGCCTTTATTGCAATCAAAATTTCTGTTGAAAAACTTTCAAGTTTTTTCTAATGCAACACATATAAGTTATTTTAAAAGATTGGATTATGTTAAAATGAATTTCAATTAAATTCCGTACAATGAGTTCTTGTTCTGTTGATTCAACAGAATATTATGTTTTAAAACAGCTCAACTGAAAGCATTCAGTTAAACTAACACAATCCAAAGTTGATTCAATTTAAATTTTCTAGAAAGTGGGCTTACATATTTTGTAACGTTGAATTCAACAGAGTTTTCTGTTAAAACACTATAGGTAGGTATATAGAATAGTTCCGTCAATCCTACCCACAATTCTGTCGAAAGCGATTAACTGATTTCGTAGTTTAACATTTATTTCGCAGCTTTACTTGGATTGTCAAACACGCACCTGCATTTTAAAATATGTAACTTAACAGTTTAAATAAAATTTAATGAAAATGACGTTTAATTACTCCACTAATTGTGATGTTTCTAGTAACGATTTGTTAGAGAATTCAGATAGCCAGTTATATACTCATATACCTGTTGACAATAATCAGTCTTTGAGCTGTAATGATTTAGTGTATTATAAATTGACACTTGTTGAAACTGTTAGTAGTGTAAACAAGGAAAATGTGAATGCAAAAAATCAAGAGCAAGTTTGTGAAAAAAATAGTTCTGGTTCTAGTGCTATAGAAAATATAGAAAAAGATTTTGAAGAGCCGTTGAGAGCCTTATTGAGGTCATGGGAGTTAGACAACGGCTTGATTATTAACAGACTTAAAGGTAAATGATTGCACAACTTAATTCTTTATTGACATAACAAATTCGCGGGAGACATTAATCCTAGTTGAAACATTTTCTTTGCCAAACGGTGAACGATAGAAAAAAGTAATATATCTTAAAAGTATGGTCACCTGGATTAATTTTTCTTAAGAATGAATTATGAATATCAGTAGATATTACATATTTACAAAATATATACAGATTGCAACTATAACATAAGATCCCTTAAATATATGAGTGAAAAATATATAGATGAGATTTTTACTACTGCCAATTTTGGAAGAGTTTTTGTACGAATGGCAGAAACAGCAAGTAACGAATACTAGTTATAGTATATAATATTTAGCCTTTTAAAACAATTTTCAAATTAAGGGAACTTACAAAACTAAGGAAGCTGTAACCACACTCTCCATGAATTTATCAGTATCACAGTGGATAAAACAACTAAATGAAAGCCAGCATAGCCCAATGGCATCTGCTTCGTCGTCATCGGGTGTTAACGTGGTACAACTTTAAAGTGTTAAGCATATAGAAATTATCTTTTTTTGTGAAGTTGAACCTACTTGATTCTATGACCTTAATTTTTATGTATCATACAAATGTTATATATTTGACTACTACAAGATATTTCGGCTATACTTAATAAATCAGCGCTAGGAGTTTCGATTCTTGAGGCCTACAAATCGACGAATAAAATTAATGATAATCAGCATAAAGAACTTGTATAGATATAGTCATAAATACCTTTGTTAATCAGGGAACAAACTTTAGAGTTTCGTGCTGTGATAAAATTGCAAGCAACATTCTTAACACTTTCCCAACTGAACTTAAAGTAATTTCTCTATTTATAAATTAAATATATAATTTCTACACTTTTAAATTGCAGGAAATATATTTCACAAGACGATACTAAAAAGTTCCACAAGGAAAACTATACGATAGGCACATGAACTTAAAAAGGAAGCTAAAGACAAAGGCTGTTACACCGGCGACCGAAACGCCTTCCACTACTACAGATATCAACGTTAGTGACATTCAACTGTCTGATGCAATATTAGGTCATATAAGTCTTTTAAAGCACGAACGAAATTCCTGGCCAGATGTCATTAATAGTTGGAAACCTACACTACAATATCTATCAAAATCCATGCGACAAAACCAAAATGCAAACCGTACTGAAATTTTAAATTCTTGGCCACTTTTCAAGCATCCATTAATGTACGAATTGGTAAGTTTGGAAACACTAGATACTTGAATTAATCCAAATACCTTTTTTCTCCTATAATAGGTGGAAATAGATTTTTTAAACATCTATCCCGAGAAATCAAAATTATTGCTCTTGAATTGGGACAAATTTTTGAATAAAGCGGAAAAAATATTTCCCACTACTATAAAGGACCCAGCAACTCTAGAAATATTTAAAAATGTAGACGCTGATTATAACGAATGTAAGCTCATACATTATATTTAGATAATAATTTTCAAGCTAACTATGTACTTTTACAGGTTACAAAAGCTGTGCCTTTTTCATGTGTCTTCCCGCTATTTTAAGACCGACTGCACGAATTGGAAAAAAAATCTACAGCGGACATAAATAAAAGGCTGTTCTTTAAACCATCCATAAAAAATTCACAGGAGAGTTTTATTCTGTACATTACTGACGTTAATAACTTTATTCCAAGGATATCATCTTTAGTGCATTGCAACCATTTATTGTTGTTGTTGGGCTTAGCCTAAGAAATTTAACAGACTATTATATATATTTCGTTGAAATGAAATTTAAATTTAGAAGCTTTTTGAATGCTTTAAGATTTATCAAGTCTTCAATTTAGCCTATCCTAAACAATGTGAACAAGTTTGGCTATTTCTTCAGTACTATTTCTATGACATTTCTACAAACCAAAAAAGTCCATATGTATCAAACTTTATCAAAGACTTAAAAAATGCATAAACAGTAAGGAATTACTTATATACTATTTAATACAGAATTAATCATAAATTTTAAACAATTTAAAATTTTCCGTCAAAATTTTCAATTGTTTTTTATGTGCCAGCAACTTTAAGGAATTTGAAAACTATCATTTCACTTGAAAACATTTCATTTCTTAAAACCTACAAGCTCTTACAAATGCTGTATCTCAAACTGCTTTCAAACATTCTCCTCATACCGTTCCTTTTCCAAACTTATGAAAACACTACACCAATTAGTCCACATGAAGTAAAAGGCCTTTATTCCGGACAAAATAAACTAAACTCAGACTTAGAAACTTATTTGAAATCTATTGATATTGACAGCTTTAGCGTAAATAAAAAAACTGTTCTTTATATATCATTACCATCATCAACTTTTGCATTAACCACAAAATGGCATAACAAAAATCACATAAGCCGTGTAGATGTCGTTAATATTCAAACAGATATTAAATATTTTATAACCCTACCAATTGCAAACTCCCTGAAAAATATTCTTTTATCTTCAGGAAGTAAAAATGTGGAAATAAAAAAAATTATTGATTTCTGCAGTAATCCATTTAAAGGCATCGATAGTGAATATAAGTTGTTTAGTTATTTGACAGAGAATCAATTTGCAGAAAGACCAATAGAGTTAGTTATAAATAACGAAATATCAAAGATAGTGGGGAATCATACTGATGTCAACATTAGTTTAATAACCGGTGTACTACTTCCTTTAAGATTCCAGTTTAAAAAGTTTTTTGAACTCCCCCTAGTTTACGATTGTATGTTACAAAATATTCTAGAATACAGTAATAGTGCGTTAACGTCCCATTTTATAAATGGCAGAGTGTGGAAAGATAAACAGCAATTGTATCCAAATAAAATTTTAATCCATTTTTTTTATATATTTTGATGACGTAGAATCAATAACCCACTTGGGTCACACGGTGGAACTCACTCTGTAGCTACTATCTATTATAATTTTCCATTTTTACCCAAATTAGAAAATATTTTAGTTGCAGGATTCTTAAAAACAAAAGCTATTAAAGAGTATGGAAACGGCAAATGCTTCTACAATCTAGTTCAAGAAATAAATCTCTTAGAAATTGAGGGTATAACTTTAGAAATAAATGGAGTTAAGAAATAGGTCTATTTTATTTTAGGTGCAATATTAGGTGACAATCTGCGACTCAACACAATTTTAGGATTTTCTAGGTCCTTTGCAGCCAATTATATATGTAGATTTTGTCGTAGCTCAAAAACAGAAATAAAAAAATAATAAATAATAATAAAAATGAGAGCAATTTTAATGAAGACCTTTTAGTTAATAATGTAATCTTAACTGTTGTAAGAGAAAACTCGATATTTAATAGCATTATATCCTTTCATGTTGTTGAAAATTTTGTGTGCGATATTATGCATTACATTTTTGAGGGTGTATGTACATAGGTACGATATATGCCATATTCTTGTAAATTTGTTAGATGATAAACTGTTTTCGCTTGAGACACTGAACTACAGGAAACAAAATTTCCACTACGGAGAAACCGAAATATCAAATTTGTCACCACCAATAACTTATAACAATTTGAAAACAAAAAATATTAAAATGTCCGCCAGTGAGATGCGCAGTTTTATACATTTTTTACCCTTAATTATAGGGGACCTCATACCCCCACAACATGAAGTGTGGAAATTTCTTCTTCCTCTTCTTGTTAAAATAATTGATTTATTGTTGGACTCCTCATTCACCCCTGCTACAATTAGCCTACTCAAGGAATTAATTGCAGAACATAATGAATTGTATATAAACCTTTTTAAAGACAATCTTAAGCATAAACATCACCTTATGATTCATTATCCGACTGTAATTGAAAATTCTGGCCCATTAAAATCATTATGGTGTTTTCGTTTCGAAGCTAAACATCATGAAATTAAAGAGTATGCTCGTTCTATAACAAGTAGACGAAATATACCTCTCACTTTATCAAAAAAAGTTCAATTAAAATTTGTTAGTAGGATTACGGTACAAGAGAATTTAAGAGAAAAACTTTTCAAGTCATTGCAAAGAAAAATTTTTCAGGCATTTAGTGTTATTTTATATAAAGGAAAAAAGTATAAAATTGGGTATTATTTAACTAAAACTATTCCTAGCTCCAATGAATTTGATTTGTTTAGACTTCTCGACATTATAATATACTGCAAAACATAAGTTATAATACTGTGCTGCAAAATTCAACAGATAGGTTTTGATGAACACTACGTATCTTATCAAGTAAAGAGTTCTGGTGAGACACCCTGCATGTTATTTAATATTGAACACTTTGACGAGCCTCCAATACATTTATATAAATTATCAAATGGAAATGATTATATTCGGCTGTAACAATTTTTTTATTAATGAGAAAAAGTTATATATTAAAATTAATTTTGAATATAATTAATGAAATGATATTTATCTTTTACTTCTATATTTCATAAATAATTTTACTCATGATAATCAAACCTTTTTTAAACAACGTGATTCTGATTATGCACAAAATTGGTCAGTTCATTCAAAATCGTTTATGATTAATATATACATACGAAGTATGGTCACAATACATAATAATTATTTATAATTTAGAGAATTGATTTATATATTATAAAAACATGTTATGGAATATAATAAGTATAACGTTAATTTGAAAGAAGTTCTGTTATAATAATTTTGCTCGTATGTTCCATAAAATTTTTAATTGATTATGAAAGTCATTTATGTAATCATTAGTCCTTTGTAATTTTAAGCTATACATATGTAAGTACGGAAGTGTGCATAAATTTATAGATATCTTCCAATAAATACATCAATTAATTTTTACAAAATATGTGTATATTTCATTTGCAAAACCTACATCAACATCACATCAAAGTTAAACAAAAAAATCGTCAGTCAAAACAACATAAATATATGTTATCCTCTAAATATGATATTAAAAAATTTTTATGTTAAAGGTACTAAGATTTTCTGTAGTTTCGACACAGTCAGCTTTACAGAACGATATGTCGAAACAATCGAAAATTTTATTAAAAATTCCTTAAATTTTCAACAGTATTGTGTCAGTTAATACAAATAAATTTTATATTGGCTCGAAATCAAAAGTGTAATATGTTTAAGGAACTATCGTTTTATGTTATTAGTACAGAATATCTTTCACAGTGTAGAAGGCATAGACGCATGGCTTTGCGTTGATGACTTAATTTCTTTTTAACATTACATGTCGTTGGACGAAATAATAGAAAAGCTTTTCTGGCGCTTCTCACAAGCTTCCATTGGAAGGCCTGACATTTTTACCCACTGGGATACAATAGTATTTTCCGTAGTGTAGGATAGTTCAT
Source organism: Dioctria rufipes (assembly GCA_963924295.1). Taxonomy (NCBI): domain Eukaryota; kingdom Metazoa; phylum Arthropoda; class Insecta; order Diptera; family Asilidae; genus Dioctria; species Dioctria rufipes. Next base: position 79,039,503 of record OZ002741.1, on the reverse strand, counting down.
GAAAACTGTATTTGGACTGGTTATTTGCCACCTTATGGCGACATAAGCATTTTGCAGCAACAAAATACTTTAACTTCTTTTAACGATGACGGAACGAAGGAGCATAGCGTCTTCGAAACCCTCCTTAAATTTAGAAATATATTAAAATCGCGTGAATGAAAAATTGTGCTTTGTTATAGTACATTTACTTTGGCCCTAAAATCTCATCATTTCGGTGATTTGATTTTGAAGTCTTCAAACCGTTTACATTATCGTCAATAGGATTTCGTTTGACGTTTTATGTCATATATAGGGAGTAAAGCTTAAATAAAGGCCCCGTGTGTATAGTGTTGGAAAAAATTAATTATTAACTATACTCAATGAACTGGAGTAAATGGGCATTATATTTAAATTCTACACAAGAATTCACACTCTTGTACGAAATGATTTGTGATAAAGTAAAAAAAATAAATAAAAGAAGACATCGCCAGCACTTAAGATTAATTTTACATCTTCAAAGAAAAAATGCGATTTTATTGAACTATATTTTTAAGCTTAAAAATAACAAAACTGTTTGGTGAAAGGTATTTCAAGGAGTTATTAATTCCCGTAATAAAGTCCATACATATTATAATTCTCAGATTCGACGAAGTAAGTTTTAGGAAGAAGAGGTACCTGAACAAGACGAATGTTTTTTTAAGGAAAATTTTCGCATGAGTAGGAAATCATTTAATATTTTATGTGAAAAATTAAATGAAATGGAAAAATGTGCTTCAAATTTTGGGAAAGCAATTCCCATCGATAAAAGAGTTGCTATCGCTCTATACGCATTAGGATCGTCCGCTGAATATGGAAGTATCGGAAATATATTTTGAGTTTAAAAATCTACTGTATGTTGCATTTTACTGGAATTTTGTCAGAAAGTGTGGGAGAAAATGCAACCAGACTGTTAAAGCAAACTCTTTTGTTTGCCTGTTAAAATTGGTAGGCTGAAGTGATTCACCTCAACCTTGTTGCTGTGCATTCGGTGTTTCACCGATTACACGAAACTCATAAATCTGAAAGTAAATTAATTATTAAAGTCCCGGGCTACTCGGTTCTTGTACCGGCAGCAATAGCGACTAACAAATATTTTAAATAAAAACGCAGCTATTGTCCAAAAACGAATGACAAATTTTATTAAATTTAATGTCACTTATATATACCTACAAGTTATAATCTAAGCACCTGTACTTCATAAAAAGTGCTGACTCAATTCACACCACACAACTTTCCCAGCAATCTAGCAAGTTTGCTACTCAGGCAAAGTTTTGATAATTTACCTGGGATCATGTTGCGTCTGGCGATCGGTAAGAAAATTATGTGGCGTAACTTGAGTAATGCAATTGCGAATAAATATAAATTTTAAACTAAAGAAATTCGGGATTTTAAAATGCAATTTGCAGTTTTATACATTCCTCCCGCCTTGAGCTCTGGCTCAAAACAATAATCTTATGATCTATGGAAGTACTGTTTTCATGTATACATGTATCAAATGATTCAAACTGAACTAGCTTAGATTGTTACTTAAACCTATACAAAAATTTCAAATGTTGGTTGCGATACCGCTCTGGCTAATGGGTTACATTCTGTCTGATTGGTGAATAGTGTTCTCTTCTTAGGTACAGGTATTTCTTGTTGGGTTTGACAACCTTTAGCAGAATTGCTTTTGATTAGCTTGATTAACCATGTTACGCTGCCCTTGAAGCGTAAGTGATGGTAGCTCAAGTGGAGGAGGGTGTAGGTTCAACACGCAGCAAGTTTCTAGAAAAGTTGAGTCTTGTTGGGCGCCACGTGGTTTTTCACACAAAAAAAAAGATACCACGAAACTTTTTAATGACGAAACAGAGGAAATACAAGAAGAAACTCGCGATCTGAAGAAACTTCTTAAATTTATTCACTTTACGTAATTAATCCAATATACTTAATAAATGAAATTCGTGCAGATTTCTCTATAATATCTACTTTTATCCATAAAAAAAAATATTCCGCACTAGGAAAAACTACACACAGAATATAGTTAATTATAAGTATCTACTTATCTTTTTCTCGTCAGCATGAAGAACTCGTTTTCCTTATATTTTGACTTCGTTACGTCCGCTTCTCCAGATATTCCTTCACAAAAAAAACCACAGGATCTTATGTTCCCCACCCGTTCCAAAAAAAAAGAAAAAACTTGATCCACACCTTTTACTCTTTTCCAAGTGAAGAGCGACCTATCGCTACTACAGGAAGCAGTCCTCACAAAAAAAAAGATGGCAGCAACCACATTCAGTCCACTGAACTTCATGGCGTTTTCCATGCTAGCAATGGCTGTGTGAGCGCCAACATTTGAATATTCAAATTTTGAATATTGTATACTGACCAGCTCCTGGCAACAGACTAGAGTACGCTTCATACACTTACTATCTTAAAGCAGTTAGTAATTTACCTACTGCTGGTTTACTTTATAGGAATTACTGGACAAGGATAAGTATCATATCATCTCATATACTCGAATTGAACAGTAACGACCGAACCTCATGCTGAACGAGCTAGTACAGTACTGGCAAAAATTACAAACATCCATATGTAAGATATTTCTATAGCTAACTATATGATGATCTAGTTTAAAATTCTTAGGTCTAAGCTTTAACAAGAGAATAGTTGAAATTTAAATATTAACTAACAAGGTTATATTTTTAATATATGTATGAGTGTGTTGAATGTGCTTCTAGTTGTTTTCTGTTTTAGGCCTTTGTGTAAAGTGTTGATCCATTCGGTGTGTATATGTGTAGGTATTTGTGTTCGTGTGCCTGATGTATTATCTTGTTTCTGATTTTTGGTACTTTGTTTATCCATGCAGGTGGGCATCCCTTCACTATTCCTGAATTGTTAATTTTCCCAATAAGACCTAAAAGAAAAAAAAATCTGCGCAGAATCAAATGGTACTGGAAAGGTTTACGAACAAGTCGAACACATAACACTCCCCCCTTTCTTCCGAAAGATTTTGGTACTGTTCCAAAATATGCTATATTTCATGTGAATAGGAAATGATTCCGTAATGTAGCTGTAATTTAAACCGGGTAAGCATTTTTTTGTCACTTTCAATATTGATACCAAATAGTTCTGAAATTTCCACACCCCAAAAATTTAATGCTTATAAATATCCGCAATTTTGACTCAACGACAGAAGCAATTATGTTTTCACAGCGCTTAAATCTGTACGCTTTAACTATGTTATCTAGTTACATTAACTTAGTTTATTAGAATAGAACTGTTTTAAAGTACCTCGAAAAAAAAATATCTATCAATTTCTCCAACAACGTATGTGAGTACTCGTGAAGCAGAGATCTTCAGGCCAGTTAACAACCCTGTAATGGAAGTATGTTACTAACCGGATTATGCTCGCCAGCAACCAAAGGAAAGGAACTTTTATTAGTAGCCGTAATAATGTAACGAAAGAACATGATAACAAGAAAGTCCATTTCCTCCGTATTATATCACTTTACAGAATGTGTAATAGATTATTCTCAACAGTTCTGACAAAACTACACCGTAAAATTAGAGTTTAAATCAGCATATCAATCATAATCAATCATCTGGTAAGTATGACCTATACGGCCTTAGGTCTTTAACATGCCAAATACCGCTCTTTTTCCCATGTTTATCTTCAAGTTCGTAGGTCCACGGCGAAACTTTCCGTGCTATGGTAAATGGTCCTACATATCTAGGTGCTAGCTTTGCAGTAAAATATTTTGCCGCATCGGATAACACGAAATTCCGCTTCCAGACTAAATCTTTTAATAAATAATTAACATCTCTTCTACGAAGGTTATATTGTCTACGACTCGTTTCGGAAGCTTTTAATAATCGCACCTTTACGTCTTCCCGTAGTTCGGGGAGGGCTTTAGCATGTGCATGAGCTTCTAACTTTTCGTCTACCCCATATGACTTAACATTCTTTCCGCAAATAGATATCTCTCTGCCAAAATTCACGAAATATGGGCTCAACTTCGTCGTCTCGTGCTGTGAAGTTCGTATAGCACAAGCTACTTTTTGCAGGTGCATATCCCAGTTACGGTGATTATCCGAAACGTAGGAACGCAGCATAGTTTTCACCACTTGATTAACTCTTTCAGAGGGATTTGCCTGAGGATGGTATAAGGCAGTAAAATTTATATCGATACCATACGTGTTACAGAGATTGCCAAATTCCTTACCATTGAATTGAACACCATTGTCACAAACAATATTCCTGGGCGCTCCGAATAATAAAATAACATTGTCTTCAATATTTTGACATACATACTTAGCAGTTGCAGATCTTAAAGGGAATAACAGTACGAACTTGCTGAACAGATCATCTACTGTTAAAATAAAAGAAAAACCTCGATTCGATCTTGGAAGTGGACCTATTAAATCTACGCATAGCGTTTCCCAAGGACAACTCGCTTGTTGCCGTTTTGCCATTAACCCAGCGGGTTTCTGTAACTCCGGTTTAACCGATTGGCATGTACGACAACCTCTTACATACTTCGCTATGTCTTTGCGCATCCCTGGCCAGTAAAATTGTCTTTGAAGGCGATCGTAACTTTTTTGAATACCGCAATGACCTGAGGTTTCTTTGTTATGTGCAGCATACAAGACTGATGCTCTTTTGTCTTTTGGTACAACTTCTTTCCAATAATCAGAATCGGTAGCTAGTGAAGGATATTTTACTCGGACGGGCTTTAACAACTTACCCTGCATAATTTGCCAATCCGGATATTCCGAGGGCTTTAATTCTACTCTCGTACACATCTTGTTGGACCATTTATCAGTGGAATTAGTATCTGGAATGGGTTCAATGGAGTCTATAGGGGTGGGTACAGATCGCGACAGAAAATCTGGAAGAACGTGCTCTTTTCCTTTTCTGTGTATGATATCGAAATCATATTGCTGCATTTTTACAGCCCATCGAGCAAGACGTCCAGTAGGGTCCTTCAAATTTTTGAGCCAAACTAAGGAAGCGTGATCAGTAACGACTACAAACCGAGAGCCTTCCAAATAAGGTCTTAATTTTTCTACGGCCCACAAGACTGCGAGGCATTCCCGTTCTGTCGTCGAATAATTTCGCTCGCAGCGGTTTAGAGAGCGGCTCAAATATGCAATGACATTTTCTATACCACCTTGATCTTGAGTGAGCACAGCCCCAATCCCAAAGCCTGAGGCATCAGTGTGCACGGTGAAAGGAAAGTCAAAGTTGGGACATGAAAGTATTGGAGCTTTTACTAATCTTTCTTTGATCAACTGAAATGATTCTTCACATTCTTCAGTCCAAAGGAACCCTTTATTCTTTTTAAGCAATCCTGTTATTGGTGCTGCTTATGACGAAAACAATGGTACAAAACGTCTATACCAGGCGACCATTCCTATGAACCTGCGGACATCTTTAATAATCTTTGGTCGCTGGATATCTAAAATGCTCTTTACTTTATCTGGATCCACCTGCAATCCGTTAGCACCAACAACGTAACCCAAATACTTAAGCTCCGAACGACAAAACTCACATTTATCGTAGCTTATAACTAGCCCTGCATTCTGTAGACGTAGTAGCACTTCACTCAATACTTCTAGATGTTTTTCAAAGGTTTGCGTTACAATAACAACGTCATCAAGATATACGAATACATGGTTATCTAATGTTCCATACAAGACCCTATCAATAAGTCTCTGCCAGGTGGCAGGGGAGTTTGTTAGACCGAATGGCATCCGACGAAATTGAAATAACCCTCTCCCAGGTACAGTAAATGCCATAAACTGTTTGGAGCCTTCTGCCATTGGTACTTGCCAAAAAGCTGACTTTATATCTAATGAAGATATATACTTAGCGTCCCTCAGCTTGTCTAAAATTGAAGATACAAAAGGAATGGGATATGCACCCTTTTCCCTAACCTTGTTGAGTTTTCTGTAATCAATGCAAAACCGATAGTCACCATCTTTTTTCTTCGCCATAACGATTGGCGAGGACCACGGACTAGTGGAAGGTTCAACACTATCGTCTTTTAACATCTTATCGAGCTCGTTGTTTATGGCTTTTTGGAGAACTGGAGAGACCGGGTAATATCGTTGTTTGATCGGGGGTGAGTTCGTATTTATGACATGCTCTACAACGTTGGTTTGACCCAATCCCTCACCCATTTTTCCCCTAGCATCTCGTAAAAGGTCTTCAAGCTGCCTTTTTTGATCTTCTATGAGCATCGATCTGGATTCCAATGCGCTAAGTCGGATTTCACTTATAACTTCCGTGAAGTTCCAGCTATTTTTATTTAAGTTTGCATTGATAGACATTTTCCTCCAAAAATCAGTCCCAAGTATAATTTCATGAGGCAGAGATGGAATGATGAGAACATCTAAAACTTTTACGTTACCTTCCAAAACTATCGGTAAATTTAGAGTACCGTATACTTCTACCTTATCTCCATTTGCAAGTGTAGCTACGTCTACGTTTGATTTCTGTATCTTGAGTTTCAGCGAACTTAACTTACGCCAACCGACTTTACCAACTACAGTCTTCGAAGCACCTGAGTCCAGTAGCCCAACCATTGGTATATCAAAAATGGAAACTTTAAGATATGGCCTTTCATCATTTTTCACTCGTGTGAAAATAAAATCTAGCATCGCTGTTTTGAAAGACTCCTCAATTTTCCCACTCTCACAATTAAAAACATTAAACTTGCTAACTACTGCGGCTCTATTGGACACCTCTGAGCTCAGGACACCGCTCACTACTGAGCTCCCAGTTCGTTTCCCGAACTTCTAGGGCGGTTATTAGTACTGTTCTGTTGGTTGCAATCATGGCATCGACTCCTGGTAACACCCAATTTACCACAGCCAAAACAACGACGAGGTTCTCGACAAAAACGGAATGTATGACCTTCTCTGTTACAATTGTAACATTGGTACACGGGTCTTGTGCTAGCTTGGGTTGCGATAGCGGCAAGATTCGGACTTCCACACGAGACATAGGCAAGATCAGGTTCAATTAAATGTGTACTACGTTTGGATGGAGGTGGTACGAAGCATTCTACTGAAACTCGTACAGCTTCAAGTTTTCTACCTTTAATTACTAAATCCTTAATAGATTCAACTTCACATAAACCAAGCTGACTCTGGTAGAAAGGACTTATATTTTTCCTCAAGATTCGCATCATCTGGGCCTCAGTCATCGGATCAGTCAGTCGCGAAAACAAAGTTGGCATTACTGCTACATAAGTACCTATTGGCTCATCTTTCCCTTGTGTACGCCTTTTGATCTCATCCGTAAGGCGTTCATCATAGTTTATGGGGAGAAATTCTTTACGAAGTTCTTCTACTAACTGGTCCCAGGAACCAAATATTGCCTTGTTCGCTCGGTACAATATAAGAGCACGACCACTAAACAAATCTAGTGCTGATTTAAATAATTGTAACTTCGAAACTCCCCGAGCTTCGCTTAACTCTGTCACTCGCTCTAGGAAGCAACTGAGTGACTGACTCGGCTCGCCTGAGAATTTAATGTTCCATTTGTAAACTGGAACTCTATGGGACATTCGTGGAGCAGAAGATATCTTTTGATCTAGATCGTCTTCATTGTTTTCGCCCTCATCTGAGGAGACACTTCCTGAATCATCTTCAACTTTCGACTGAAGTGATCCGAAAACAGAAACTAACTCAACTTTCAATTTTTTCTTAATAGCTGAATGCTCTGTCTTTTCGGGTTTCATGCGCTTTACCCGATCTAATGACCAGTTGATCTTTGTAACAATCTTTGCGTAACTCGCAGAAGATGAATCAAACGCAAAAGCTTCTATCATACTATTAATCTCGGAAACTTTACTTTTTAACGATTCTACATCTTCGTCAAAGGAAAAAGGGTATTGCTCGGCCCTCAAAACTTCACCTGTCTTTTCCATTTTCAAGGCACTTCTTAACTGTTTGCGCGTTTCATCTACTGCGCCAACCTCTAAACCTCGGACTAGCAGCTGGTAAGATAGTTCCTCTTGACTAAGGCGGTTAACCTCCATTTTACTTCGGGAGTTGAACTAACATTAAAAAACTACGAAATGCGTCGCGTACACACTTAATGGTACCTTATGATGAAGTAATTTGACCAAAATTCAAATTAAAGCTCGTATATGCTATACCAAAAAAAATAATTATATTTTAATACTCAAATTCTGATTTCTTAAATTTCAAAAAGTCACTTTCCTGAGTAAACTACAGAATACCTAAAATTATTCGTACCTTATTGAAAAGAAATTCCGTATTTAATCATCTAAAGCTATCTCGTAATTCATGTGCTAATAAAAAGTTGATCTCTACCAAAAGAAGGCCAAGCCAACACAATAAAATCTAAATCTACTATTAACCTGAGCGTATGATTTCAGTTTAAATTTTGAGTACCCTTCTCGATTCGAAGCACATGCTATAGCTATGCCGATCAGCGAAAGTCTCTATCTAGTGTGACAGATATGGAGCCAATTTCACGTGAAGTTGAGGCTTATTTCAATTCTCCACACACACAAAAAAAGCGCCGTGCTAATCAATATTAATATTGTTCCCGTATTTCAATAAATCCTTATATATTAACTTAGAAAAATATCAATTCGTTATAAAGCTACGAAATATTCACCCTTAATGATAAAGATTTTAATTTAATAGTTAAAAAAAATTGCATATATTAATAAAAATTGGCAATTATGTAATTTCGTATTACTTTGATACGTAGGTATTTAGTATAATATATATATATATAAGTTAAAATTCAAATATAATTTCAAAAAAAGTATGAATGTCATCAACGTTATCATGTCGAAAATTGAGGATGAGTCATCATCTAAATATCTCCAATCTAATTATTATACAGGTAATAATCTAAAATAATATAATGTTTTTATAAAAAAACTGCAGGACCTCTAGTTCACATTTATTACATGTGTACGAAAAACAAATTTTACTAGAAATAAGGTCTTCCAATGTTTATTACGTTTACTTCAAAATTCCATGCTTGTAGGCTTATGTTTCCAATTAAACTTCCTTACAAAAGAGTAAGCTGTCGCATGTTATCAAAATATTCAAATATTCAAAACCGCTACTTTTGTATATCAACAATATTACTTAATTCGTAATGGGGAGGTTTTGAATCGGAAATTCCAAATTTTGATTTCAAGGTTGATCAGGAATTATAGAATGCCCACCTTATGTATCAACCTCTTCGTATAAACTTCGTATACACTTCTATAGTACCATATTATATCTACTATATTACAACAAATTTGCAACTAAATTTACGATCCTGTATAAAGGTTGTTTAACAACAAGAACTCCACTAGCAATACTAAATATGCTTGCATTTATACTTAAGAGGAATTTGCTTATGGTAATCACTCAAGTGTCTTTGAACTGCAGAAATATCCCCAAATTAAAGACCTAGTATATACAGGCAGTACCGAATATAGAAAATAATTAAAAATCATTAATCCGTAAAACTCGATTAACTAAAAATGGTAGAACCCACTTTTAAATGGCAGGTTATAATATATATACCTACATAGTGTGCGTTATTATATATACTGCAGATTAAAAAAACAAAAAAAAAATTTTAACTGATTTTCTTTACTGAAACAAAATTATATGTATCACCTGTATGCACGTGAACGAAGTAATTACAGCACAATTACTCAAGCTCACAGGGCAATAATAGTTCAACTTTCATGTAAGCTCAAGAGATAATGAATAATATGTATGAAAAATATAATTCTAGTATTCTCACCGTGAATGATCTTTTCTACAACGAAGTACTTAGGTCATTTTACAGCACGATGCGTGTATGTATGCTTCTTCAACAATTCCAGTTAAATTAGGCCAACGAGTAAAACTGGATTTCGATTTTCTGCTACACTTGATGCACTATTGAGGATAATATTTCCCTAATAAAAGCACCTATTGGTCTTGACACAGCCACCTTTTCTATCAAATCACGTGTACTTAGCGGAGCTTCTGTTAATTCCTGGCTTGATCATACCTATATCACTCACTTCGAGATCTCTTAATCACAGAGCTGAATCTTACGTTAACAAAATGCACCACCCGACTAAACAGCAATCGAATCTAAAATTTCAAAAAAAAAAAATTCTTCCACTATAGGAGATAACAGCTGTGAACTTGAATTGGTTACAACTGATTGAATGCAATGACCTGCAATATTTGACCGAAATTATTTGAAGAGCCTTTGCATGTCTACGTTATCAGATGCTACAAATTGTGATGCAACCGAAATTGAATTTTACTGAGCCCTGGAAACAATGGATTGATAAAAAAAAAACGTATGCATATTTTGTAGGCACCAATGGAATTGTGAACAAGGGGAAAAAAATTAACATCTACTCGGCTCAATTTAATACACTCACACAATTTATGTAAAAATCTTTGTTTTTAATTATATACCAAACTGAATTTTGCAAATAGCAAGAAATGCATTACTAGCTTTTAAAATTCTTGTAAATTAGCAGCTCTTTAGGAATTCCATTATAACTCCCAACCAGCTTATAAGAGAAATTTAACACTATTGCGGTCTGGTTTGGTTATGCTTATCTGTAAGTACATATGTACCTAAATGAAATTCAACATGCTACCATAATTCGTGCAATTTTCACAACTTTTACTATTTTAAAAAAGAAATTTTGTACAAGCTTCTGAATTTTGAGTTAATGATGCTGGTATGAAGCTGTGGCCCCACGTTGGGCGCCAAAAATGTTACGCTGCCCTTGAAGCGTAAGTGATGGTAGCTCAAGTGGAGGAGGGTGTAGGTTCAACACGCAGCAAGTTTCTAGAAAAGTTGAGTCTTGTTGGGCGCCACGTGGTTTTTCACACAAAAAAAAGATACCACGAAACTTTTTAATGACGAAACAGAGGAAATACAAGAAGAAACTCGCGATCTGAAGAAACTTCTTAAATTTATTCACTTTACGTAATTAATCCAATATACTTAATAAATGAAATTCGTGCAGATTTCTCTATAAGATCTACTTTTATCCATAAAAAAAAATATTCCGCACTAGGAAAAACGACACACAGAATATAGTTAATTATAAGTATCTACTTATCTTTTTCTCGTCAGCATGAAGAACTCGTTTTCCTTATATTTTGACTTCGTTACGTCCGCTTCTCCAGATATTCCTTCACAAAAAAAACCACAGGATCTTATGTTCCCCACCCGTTCCAAAAAAAAGAAAAAACTTGATCCACACCTTTTACTCTTTTCCAAGTGAAGAGCGACCTATCGCTACTACAGGAAGCAGTCCTCACAAAAAAAAAGATGGCAGCAACCACATTCAGTCCACTGAACTTCATGGCGTTTTCCATGCTAGCAATGGCTGTGTGAGCGCCAACATTTGAATATTCAAATTTTGAATATCGTATACTGACCAGCTCCTGGCAACAGACTAGAGTACGCTTCATACACTTACTATCTTAAAGCAGTTAGTAATTTACCTACTGCTGGTTTACTTTATAGGAATTACTGGACAAGGATAATTATCATATCATCTCATATACTCGAATTGAACAGTAACGACCGAACCTCATGCTGAACGAGCTAGTACAGTACTGGCAAAAATTACAAACATCCATATGTAAGATATTTCTATAGCTAACTATATGATGATCTAGTTTAAAATTCTTAGGTCTAAGCTTTAACAAGAGAATAGTTGAAATTTAAATATTAACTAACAAGGTTATATTTTTAATATATGTATGAGTGTGTTGAATGTGCTTCTAGTTGTTTTCTGTTTTAGGCCTTTGTGTAAAGTGTTGATCCATTCGGTGTGTATATGTGTAGGTATTTGTGTTCGTGTGCCTGATGTATTATCTTGTTTCTGATTTTTGGTACTTTGTTTATCCATGCAGGTGAGCATCCCTTCACTATTCCTGAATTGTTAATTTTCCCAATAAGACCTAAAAGAAAAAAAAAATCTGCGCAGAATCAAATGGTACTGGAAAGGTTTACGAACAAGTCGAACACATAACAACCAGTAGCCTCCGGCTATGATGATGATGATTTGTCCAGTATATTCAACTGAGATTCTTGATTCTCTCTCGTAGATCTTCGATGTATTTACTTATATTTTTTACTGGTAAGTTATTGGAGGAGGTGTAGTGTTCAAATGGATGAAGTCGATAAGTTTCTTTAGTGGCGTAAATCCACCCTTAAATTATTTGAAAAGAAATTGTGTCCATGAATAGTGGTGTGTTCGTCCCTTATTACACAATTGGACTGTAATGTTATAATTCCAGATCCCTCTATGGTCTTCTGTTCGACATTACCCTTACAAATGACGTTGATTGTGGCAGGAGTAGGTCTCACATATATCCATTTGTTGACAGTTAACAGTTGAATCCACCGTGGTGTCTTACTAATAGCGGTGGCGGAACAAGCGATCTCGAATGGTCCATGACTGAGAACACTGAGTTCACAGGAGCTAGTGTTTGCTCCCTTATTGTAAATGGGGTGTTGTTGTTTACAAATGAATGCCCCGTCGTATGTAACGCCGCCCCTTAAATCATTCTCGGATAAGGGATAGTACTGATCCCGATGTAGACTAATGATTAGGAATTTTTCTATTGATCCTATCATCATGAGCTCGTTGTTTGCCACAAATGGGATTGGTATTATATGTAGTAGTTCGAATTCTTCGTGCGAAAGCAGCGGGAGTTTTATACGAAATATCATCTGATCCACGCTTATTCGACTTTCGACACTCATCAAGCTGTATATCTTTAACAGGTTGTCTGGACGTGACGGTAATCGAAGGGTAGTAGGGATATTTTCTTGTATTAATGTGAGTTGTTCCGATAGTTGTTTTTGGCTTAACAACTGTGGATTTATTTTGCCGTGATGGGTATCTATAATCACATCTAACAAGTTAGATTGAATCCTCTGGTATTTGTTTAAAACTAGCGTCAATTGCAGTGCCAATGCCATAAACGATTGTGTTGCTCTTTGTTGTTTCAACTCGGTGTTAATGTTATGCAATTGAGCAATAGATTGATTGAGGTACTTGTCGAAGTGCCTTAGTTGAGCCACCGTAGCCCCTTGTGATCGTTGTACGAGGTTGACTGTTGAATCTAAGATAGATGTATGATTCTTCATCAGCGCCATAAGGTGCACATCATTTTCCTTCAGGTCCTCTATGATTTGTGACATGTGGTTAGCATATTCAGAATCCAACACTCCGAATAATGCATTAGCTACGTTACCCACAATGTTCAAAGCACCTCTCTTAGTTCGTGGCCTACTCTGGTGTAAGAGTAACTCATTGTTACTTGTGATTTCCTCCAATGCGGCTTTAAATTGTTCCATGATGGGGCTACACTGATCCCATTCCTTCATCAAGTTACAACCTTCTTGGAGCCTTTCTACACCTCGGCTAATAGTATTTAACTCGGCCCATAATGTGCTAGTATTGTAGTAGATCACCAAGTTCCATTCATTTGACAGCAGTTGAGTATTCCCCAAATTTTCAAAATATAATCCAGGCGGAGTATCGAATGGTTTGATCTGAATTTGTCCCATGATTGGCAAGATTAAACATGTAAGTAGGGTCAGACACATAGCTGTACCACCACGCAACGGTCTTTTAATTGCAGTTGAAGCGTCCGAATTCGTTTGATTGTTGCGCTTACTTGGGGATGTCGTCGATATATCATCTTCTCTTACTCTTTTTGTTGCTGTAGATTCTGCGCAGTCTGTCTCAGACTCTAGAGGTAAGGGAGCCAATTTATGTATAGGTCTTCTTATAACTCCCTTGGATGTTTTGATATCCGCAACTCGTACCAAACCATCTTCACCCTTGATGACCCTTTCAATTCTTCCTAAATGCCATGCTGCAGGAGGGAGATTGTCTTCCTTCACTATCACCATCATTCCGGGTTGTGCGTTTGTACATTGTTGCTTCCACTTATAGCGATGCTGTAGTTCGCTGAGGTACTCTCTGGACCATCTATACCAGAACTGGTTTTTCAAATGGTTTACCAGTTTCCACCTCTGGTGCAGTCCTATGTTTAGCGGCCGTGCTTGGGGGTCGGTAATTGCCGTCGTCGGTTCTCCAATCAGAAAGTGACCTGGTGTAAGTGCCTCAAAGTCATCTGGGTAGGATGACATTGGTGTTAAAGGACGTGAATTTAAAATTGCTTCAATCTCAACCATTAGCGTTTCTAATTCTTCGTAGGTTAAGTTGGCGGTTTCGAGGTTTGGTCGCAGTAGATGCTTGGCTGATTTAACAGCAGTATGAAATGAAACTCAATAGCCCTAGTACTGCAAAAACCCTGTATCTGCTCTTGTGATTTTTGATCATATATGCTGGTGCTCAATTCCTGAAGCTTGTTTTTGGCTCCTATGAAAGCTTCTGTAGTTAAATCTGTTACTATCTCAAAATGAATAGCGTTTGTCGCAAAGCAGCAGAGCACAGCAACATAAGATTTTTGTGGTCGTTTTCCTCGAAGTTTGTAGTGCGTCCAACAGGGTCCAAAAAAATCCACTCCGGAATTTATAAACGGTCGCGCTGGCTGTACTCGATGTTCAGGAAGGTTTCCCATAAATTGTGATAGCATTTTCGGCTTAGCCCGCGCGCATCGCACGCACCTCTGAACTATGGCTCGTGCTATACTTTTGCCCTTAATGGGCCAAAATCTTTGGCGGGTTATAGCTAGCAGTGCTTGTGGCGCGACATGAAGGTGGTTAACATGAAGATTGGTCATCAGTAGACCCGTGACGTTATGAGCGTATGGTAATAAAATCGGATGCTTAGCATCATATGACAAATTCGCGGCCTCCAGTTTTCCTCGAACGCGTAACAATCCCGCTTCATCTGAAAATGGGCTAAAGCTACTTAATGGGCTGCTGATGCTAATGTGGCCTGAATATGCTAGTTCCCTTTGCTCAGTTGGAAATTCTTCGTCTTGCGCCTTTTTTATCATTACAGTAAGCGCCTCATCTAATTCTATAGTGGTGGGTTTGCGATTTAGGCATTGATTTTTCTCTTTCTTGCGAGTGTTTGAGATGAATCTCCGAATATATGCGATTATCCTCTGCCATCTATCGAATGTATTTTGATGATCTATCAAATCCATGAAATGTGGAGTATCACTAACTGTTGCCACTATCGCCTTGATTTCCCTTTTCTCTAAGCTCGTCTGCGTGCGTTTGTAGGGTGCTGGCCATCCGTCTTCTGCACCATGTAGAAACAGTGGGCCGTAAAACCATAATGAGTTGGCCGCTAGCTTTTCTGGTGGGACTCCTCTCGACACGATATCCGCTGGGTTGTGCCTAGACCCTACATGTCTCCATTGCTCTTGTGTGGTTAATTCTTGTATTGTCGCAATTCTGTTGGCTACAAAGGTATGGTACGAGGCTGCTGCCGAGTAAATACATGCAAGTATGATTTCTGAATCGGTCCAATAAAAAGTTTTTACTTCCGGTAACTGCAGATCTCGAAGAACCCGGTGAACCAGTTCAGCCATTAGTTTTGCTGCACATAACTCAAGTCTGGGGACAGTAAGTGTCTTTAATGGTGCGACTCTGGATTTGGCGCACAGGAGATTGACTCGTATTACCCCACCACTACCGATCGATCGTAAATAGACTGCGGCTCCGTAAGCCTTCTCTGAGGCGTCCGCAAAGGCATGTAATTGTATGGATTTTGCTAGTTCACCCTTGAACATGTGTCTCGGGATTTTTATAACATCAAGGGCCTTGAGGTTATTCCGAAATTGCAGCCATTTCGTATGCAGCTCCATTGGAAGAGCTGCGTCCCAATCTAGCTTTATTTGCCACAATTGTTGTAGGAAGATTTTTGCCATTACAACTACGGGACTCATAAAGCCCAGCGGGTCAAATAAATGCGCAATATCAGACAGTACTATTCTTTTGGTTACCTTGTCACTCTCCAGCCAATGGCCTTTAACTCATAACTCGTCCATTTGAGGTGCCCATGTCAGTCCTAATGTATTGATCTTCTCATCACTATTGTCGAAAAGATCCAGTTGGATTGCGCGATCTTCAGAAGGGATGGTTTTCAAAAGTTCCTTGTGATTGGCGCACCATTTTCTCAGCTTAAAGCCTGCTGTTTGAAGCAGAGCGTTTAATTGACCTTGCGCTTCTAATGCTTCATGAAGTCTATCGCATCCCGTCATTAAATCATCCATATAAAAATCTCGCCTTAATATCGTTGCTCCCCGAGGCCACTGCTCCATTCCTTGTTCGGGGAGACGTTGTAGACATTTGGTTGCTAAGTATGGCGCGGTAGTCGTACTATAAGTAACGGTGTTCAGCTGATAGGATCTGATTGGTTCCTTAGGACTTTCTCTCCAAAGCACTAATTGGTATTTCCGATCTTCTTCCGACACCAAGACTTGCCGGTACATCTTCTCAATATCTGCCGTGGTATCGTGGTAATCGAAATCTGAATAGGATGGTGAACAGGTCATCCTGAATGGTGGGACCGTTGGTTAGCAGGTCGTTTAATGACACGTTCGATGATGTCTTGGCAGAGGCATCTAAGACTACCCTTAGTTTGGTCGTCGTGCTGTTGGGTTTTAAGATGTAGTGATGCGGCAGGAAGTAATTGGGCCTTGCAAATTCAGCAGGGTTCACCTCACTCATGTGGTTTAAATGTAAATACTCCTTCATAAATTCGATGTACTGCGACTGTATTTCGGGATTTCTCGAAAGTCTTCGTTCTATGGCTAGAAGGCGACGAATTGCAATATCACTCGATTCTCCCAATCTACTGGGTTTTTCTTGGAATGGTAGTCTAACCATAAATCGACCCTCTTCATTTCTTTTCACTGTCTGATTAAAAAACGATTCACATTTCATCTCTTGTTGTGACAAATTTGATCGAGTTGAGTCTACTTCCTCTATTTTCCAGAACCTTTCGACTGTCTTATTGAGGTGTTCTTTTTCTGAACATATGCCGCAAGCAGCAATTGGGGAGTATGTTTGATTCGTCCTTCCTGCTACAATCCAGCCCAATATGGTATTTTGCAGCGTGGGTAAATTTGGACCCAGCTTTATTTGTCCTATGGCCAATAATTGAAAGAAGAACTCTGCTCCAATAAGTAGATCAATTCGGTCTGGTCGATTGAACCCAAGATCAGCTAATTGGATGTTGTGTGGTATGGTCCATCTCGAGACATCCAGTAACTGGCTTGGCTGATAAGATATGATACGGTCGAGTACAAATGCCTCTAGTCTTGTTGAGAACCCATTGACCCTTGAGTTTAGCTGGATGTTCACTCTTCTTTTGCTCTGCTGCTGACTTTTACCAATGCCTTGAATTCCTAAGGAAGCAGGGTAGGTCGCCTTCCCGAGTTTCTTGACTACTTTCTCCGTGATCAGGTTTACTTGTGAGCCGGAGTCAAGAATAGCTCGACATTCCACTACTATTCCATTTTCGTCTATAAGCTCAACTAGTTCAGTACCAAGCAGGACATATCCCTTGGATTGAGGTTCCACCAAGGCCGTTAAACTCAATGGAGCCGTCTTACTGGGTGGAGACCAGCTGGATTCTGCTAGTCTAGTAGTCGACGGTTTTTCCAATGCATTCTCTTGTCTGATAGTTTGATCTATGTGAACCAACGTGTTATGTCTTTTGGTACACTTATTACAACCCTTCAAAGTGCATCGAGAAACATGGTGACCTTTTTTTAAGCAATTCTGGCATATGTTGTGCGCATTTATTTACATCAACCGATTATTCGGCGTCATCTTTAAAAAGGTCAGGCACCGGAAGAGTGGGTGACTGGCCTTGCAGGCTACACAACCTTGGCTTGGAGTAACCATCGATGTTGAGGTTGATGTTTTGAATAAGACTGGCTTTCTAGTTCCTTCTTTCGCTCCTCTGCCCTTATTGCTCAAGGCCTCTAGCGACTGAAAACGCATCTCTAAGAAGGCTAGGAAATTCTTCATGGTCTGCAATTCCTTAGGATTCGATAGACCTTGTTCGTGAAGCGAGTGTGTAGTTCTATCCAGCCTTTTGTATAAAATGTGTAGTAGAAGTGGGTCCCAATGGGCTGTTTTCTAACCCAAGTAAACACTCCTTGGTGGTGTCATGCATTGTTTTTATGAATGTGGCTGACGGGGCCTCTGTTGCACGTGACGGTTGATGCAGTAGTTTATTAATTAGTAATGCAGCCAATAGCCTGGGGTTCTCGTACCTTTATTTCAGCATTTTCCATGCCGCAAGATAATTGTCTTCGGATAGGGTGAAATGTCGTAACAATTTTTCGGCATATCCTATAAGGTACGTCTTGAGGTACCACATATTTTGGCAACTGGCTATAGGTTGATTGTGGACCATTTGTGCGAATAAATCTACGAATTAGCGCCACTTGGAATAATCTCCATTGAACTTGGGTAGAGTAATCTTCGGTAATTTCAGCATTGTAGATGGGTTAGCAGCCACCATGGTCTGTGATTGCGCGGAGCTCCTAACTGGTTGATGTAGCTCTTCTAGCTTGATTGAGAGCCGCATAATTAATTCTTGTACCCTCTCTTCTAATTGTATGTATTCTTCCAGGCTATATTCCATTAAGGTAGGGTCAGTTGCAAATTCCCACAAGTCATGGTTGTAGTTTTTAATTTGAGCCCAGTATTTATTTACTGCCTTTATCTTGATCTCATAAAATGTTTTTGTTACATCAGTGAAGTCAGTTTGCTCCAGGTTATCAAGGAGTCGCAGCAAGGTTTGAGTTACCGCTTGTTGTCTTTTCCAAATTCTGTTACCTTCGGAATCATTAGCCTTTGATATTACCGGAGGGCTTTTGGATTCATAAGTTTTGGGTATGGCCCCTTTAGTGGCATCTGTTTTATCTGCATCTGACTTGCCAGCCCTTGCGTCAACTGGCAGATCTCTCGATGATGGTTCTTTATTCGATTTAGACTGCTGATGTTGACTGGCTGTACTAGTGTCATTTGGCGCACTAATATTTGCACTGCATGTTGGTAATGGTACTCTCCCAGTATCGACTTGCTGTGATGCCCCATTTAGGTCATCGGCTTCCTGGAATTGGTTTATTATTTTAGATAAATATTGCCTGAACTCTTCGTAGATTGCTTCTATCTTGTGGTAGAAATCCGTAGCAAAATATGCATGGTCTAGAGGCGGTGAAGGTAAGCCTCGGATCTCTTGGTAAGTAGCTTCAAAACGTGACCATGCTGCATCCAGACGTGCGAGTCTTTCTTCGTAGTAGCTATACGTTTTCCTGTCCGCAGGATCCTTCTTATAGTTCGCTAGAATGTTTTGGATCTCCTTGCCCTGAACACCTTGGGTGGCAGCCAAAGGGTCCATTGCCTTGATAATCTTCGGTGGCATCCTTCCTGGTATAATGGCTCAGCAGAATGCGCTTTGGTTATGTAGGATGTCTTCTATTGAGCGTGATTGAGCGTGCTGAATCACGTCGGGGTCACCAAATGTTAAAGCAAACTCTTTTGTTTGCCTGTTAAAATTGGTAGGCTGAAGTGATTCACCTCAACCTTGTTGCTGTGCATTCGGTGTTTCACCGATTACACGAAACTCATAAATCTGAAAGTAAATTAATTATTAATGTCCCGGGCTACTCGGTTCTTGTACCGGCAGCAATAGCGACTAACAAATATTTTAAATAAAAACGCAGCTATTGTCCAAAAACGAATGACAAATTTTATTAAAATTAATGTCACTTATATATACCTACAAGTTATAATCTAAGCACCTGTACTTCATAAAAAGTGCTGACTCAATTCACACCACACAACTTTCCCAGCAAATTCTAGCAAGTTTGCTACTCAGGCAAAGTTTTGATAATTTACCTGGGATCATGTTGCGATCGGTGAGAAAATTATGTGGCGTAACTTGCGTAATGCATTTGCGAATAAAAATAAATTTTAAACTAAAGAAATTCGGGATTTTAAAATGCAATTTGCAGTTTTATACACCGACTATCTTACTACCAATGACAGAAGCCTAGGCGAGAACCATAACATGCTTGGAGACAACAAAAGTACAATATCCTAGTATATGTTTCTGCTGAAGAAAAATTACAATTCGAACAAGCTAACACAGTACTTTTTTTCACTTGCATTTCACTGGAGCACTGTGAACACCTGGATGATCTGTGGATATAACAGGTAGAACTTAGTATCTCCCATCTGGAAAACTAAAATCGTATCAGCGTGACTCAAATATAACTAAGGGCTGGAGTATAATTTCGTAATCAAACGAAAACATAATTAATACACTAGAACATAAGTAACCAAACCGCTTGAACCTAACCTAACTTTCACGTCACATCATTGAATAAAACACTGTACATCAGCACTGACAGCCTTTCGCCACATTTACAGATAGCACAATTAAAAGATTTGATGAATAACCGAACCGAAAGTGCAGTAGGAAAAAGGCGCATTGAACAGATTTCCCCAGAAAGTCACGCCGATCGAATTCCAAAGCAAATAAAGACTATTCCCAAAGCGATGGATATGAACCTCCTAATTGAAGCTGTTAAGCAAGCGATTAAGTCTGAAGGGCTTGTCGCCAAAGATGACATTGCGATAATGCGAAATGATTTTGCAGAGATTAGAAGCGAATGCGCACAGCTGCAGTCAACAGTCCAATTTCTCATTAATAGAGAGAAAATGTTACAGGATAGAATCGATCAACTGGAGCGCCGGCTGAAAAGAAAGATTTTGGTTTTCATGGGACTTGAATTAAAATCGAATGAAAAGCCAGCTGAAGCTGCTCAAAATCTGTGCAGAAGTATCATGGGTATCCCAGAACCCTTAGGAATTGAAACGGCTTACAAAATAGGGTCAAGGGACAACAATATTCCACCTATTCTAGTAGAGATGAATTCTATGAATGCAGCATCGAGAATTTTGTTAGAAAGTAATAAACTGAAAGGTACCAGATTTCGGATAGATAGAGACTACTCAATTGCGGTAAGGGCAAAACGGCGGATCTTGCATAAAATAAGAAAAGATTTACATGCCATTAACACAGAAAAGAAGATTTGGGTAAATGGTGAAAGGCTGGTGATAGCAGGAAAGATGTTTGTGTTAATTGATGGAAAACTGCATCACAACGAAGGAGATGGTGATGCTGTGGAATGGATTGGAAACTGTTTTGAATCTATGGATAGAGTGCGTGAAATAACTAGAGATGCTGAGTCTAGTTTTAATAGACCGGAAATGAAGCACCAATTAGGTTGGATTAGGGAGCCGAAGGCTGTCGAAGTTTAGAATTAAGTAGTTATAATTTAATGAAATGTGATAAATTGAAAGATGAATTCCATTATTTAAATATTTTATCATATAATATTGCAGGTTTGAAAAGCAAGTTAATGTTTCCAGGTTTCTTTGAGCTTATTCATAAATATGATATTTTCCTTTTATACGAAACGCATGTAACTGAAGTTGAAATAGATAAATACAGAAAATATTTTGTAGGGTACGAACTTTGCTGGGTAAATGCAGTAAGATCGGCGTCTTTTGGAAGAGCAAAAGGAGGGTGTGTATATGGGGTGAAAAAAAGCAGTATATACAGTAAATTAGTAAAATTTCAACACATAAGTAATAGTACTATACTGTCGCTTAACACGAATAAAATAGTTATCTACATAATACCAACCTATCTAAATTGTAATAACTGGGAGCCAGATTTTTTAACCTTGTTGGAATGTGTAGAGACTATGAATGCTGAAAACCTAATAGTTTTAGGTGATCTAAACGTGAGAATAGGTGAAGAGCAGGAAATAGCTCCTGAGACTGGGATATCCAATTTTAACCTCAGAACGATGAGAAAATCTATGGACAAGATCATTAATAGCAAGGGTAAGAAGTTTATAGAACTGTGCGAAGATCAAGGATTAATTATTTTAAATGGGCGTACACAAGGGGATCTTTCCGGGGAGTATACATTCATTAATGCGAATGGAACCTCGGTTAACGATGTGGTAGCTGTCAGTCATACTCTATCTCCATTAATTAAAAGTCTTACTATAATTAATCAACCATATTCTGACCACCTTCCGGTGGAGATAGTATGCACTCTAACCAATGAGCTCAATATAACCAGTTTGAGTACAGAGATGAGGCTACTGCCAAAACAACAGCTTTACAAACTCGATTGTATTCCCCATTCATAAAAAAGGAGACCCAAACTTGCCTGAAAATAATAGAGGACTTTCATTCATGAATGTGATTGCAAAACTTCTGACTGGCATTGCAAACAACCGACTTGGTTTATGGGAACAAAGTCACGATGTTCTAAAAGAGTCACAAGCAGGATTCAGACCTGGCTACTCTACTACTGATAACATTTTTAACATCTTTAGCATAATTAAAATCAAATTAGCTAAGAAGGGAGGAAAAGTATACGCGTTTTTTGTAGACTTCAAAGCGCTTTTCTATAAACTCTACCAGCTTGGAATCTCTACTAAATTTATAAGATTTCTCCAAGGGCTATACCAAAATACTAGTGCACAAGTATGGAATGGCGACGTTCTCTCAGAAAAGTTTTATACTAACACAGGTTTAAGGCAAGGGTGTTTGTTAAGTCCCATGTTGTTCGCATTATTCGTTAATGATATTGACGACAGTATGGAAGGGGAGTAAATATTGACAGCTTGGTTGTTAAAAGCTTGCTATACGCAGATGACTTAGTTCTAATGGCTGAAAGTCCGGCAGAATTACAGAGCATGATAAATAAGCTGGAAGGATACTGCCAAATGTGGAATCTGATACTCAACCTAGAGAAGTCCAAAATTATGATATTCCAGAGAGGGGGTGGAATGAGGGCAGCCTAAAAAAACTGGGTATATCAGGGAGTAGAAATTGAAGTGGTTAAAAAGTTCAAATACTTGGGAGTAAGCCTGACCCCAAAATTATCAATACGGGAACATCTAAGGGAACGTCTAGTTGCAGCAAAAGGAACACTCAACAGCACATGGAATAGTTTTATAAGGAATGAACAGATAAGTCACTCCTCTAAATTTAGGATGTATTCAGCAGTTTCATCATCATTGATGTGTTATGGGGCACAAGTTTGGGGATTCACGGAATACGAAGAGGTTGAAAAATTGCAACGGTTTTTTATTAAAAAACTGTTATTTTTACCTAATAAAACTCCCAACTACGTGCTTACGTTAGAGACAGGTTTACCGAACCTGTATATATACACGTTAAAATGCCATTTTGCGTACATACTTAAAGTCCTGGGCTCTTACAAGGAAAGTAGATTGCCGTATATATTAGCAAATAAAGCCATAGATAACGAATTATATTGGTATGAGGAGTGGTTAGATCTCGCTGAAAAGCATGGAATACATCTCGATTCACGCCTGCAGAGCACAGAAACCCTGTCACCAGTTCTGTGTGAAATTTTGGAAAAGGAGGAAAAGTGGTTATGGGAAAGGGCTCATGATAGGGCTAGACAGACTGTGCGTCACGGACTTTATGACAAATTAGACTATAATTTGGGGGAACTGAGCTACTTTAAAGATAGTCTCTCTACTATGAAAATACGGCTAATTCTAATCTATAGGAGTGGTATGTTATCACTAAATGCCAGTCCGTGGCGCACAGATGGTAGCTCAATATGCTCTCTTTGTAATTTAGAAGAGGATGAAGACTTACTGCACTACCTGACTGTTTGTCCTATTCTGAAAGAATTTAGAATTCTAGCGTTCGGTAAAACATATCTCACAGAAGACGAGGTAATTACAATTCTGAACGGAAAAAATTTTGAAGGTCTTTTCCAATACGCCAAGCTAGCCTGGAAATATCGACAAATGCTCATAGAACAGTACAATAACTAACAAAAATATTCATGTATGTATTTATCTATGACTCACTTATAGGGGTTAGAATTGTAAGTCATTTTCTAAAATAGTAATTCATTTTCTAACTAGATTTTTCTCAGGCTTAGGGACTTGAATTAATATGGAATGAATCTTCAATGAATGTCAATATATGCACTTAGACTAAGCCAAATAGTTTTTTTTTCTTCCTTTTGTTGTTATTAATAGGATATTACTTAGTTATACATTAGTCAGTATGAATTTGTTGTTTTTTTTATATTGTTGCCAACTCGACAGACGACCTCGGGTCATTGTTGATGTTTATTTTAATATTCAACTATGGGTATCTGGAATGAATTATATGAATTGTTAAATAAATAAACTTATTATTATTATTATCGCAGAGACCAGACGTGTCATTTAAGAGCTCCACAAATAATAAGCATTTAAGCGGAAAAAAGCAGTGAAAGCCCGTGAAAGTGCTCTAAAGTTACTAAAAGCGTGTGCGTTATAGTGCACTATAATAAGTGCACCTAAAACTATAAAAAAAACATTTAAACAATTGAAAAATAAGTTGTGAAAAGTGTATAAAATAAAATTGTAGTGACATTTAAAAAAATATTTTAATTTAATTTGGTCGTTGCCATGGCAACGCAAAAAATGTGAAAATTTGTAGTTCGGCAAAGTTTAGGAAAGTTTTATTGTAAAGTTTGGGAAATTTATTGAATGGAAAAATTATAGAAATTGGAAGTGAAAAAATTAAAAGCATTCTCTGCCGTGCTCACAATGAGCTCGTGCAGCAGCGACTCTGGGGGGACCGATAATCCCCTCAAATTAAATACAAGGGGCCCAAAGAAAAGGCCGTTAAGGGCCCAATTGAAGAGGTCAGTACCAGCAGAGTGCAAGTGCAGCCGCCGTACTTGGGGAGCGCTATTGCGAAGACAGACGTAGCTGCTCTGGAAGCATCTGGAGCATTGTCTTCAAAATCTACGGCTATCTCTGTAACGTCTGTAGCTGCAGCTTTGGCAGAAGCTACGACGACGCCTTCGAGTCTGGAACATCAGCCTACGCTTAAGGATGTTGTTAGAAAGGCTTCAGATTCAGCGCCAAAGACAAATTATGTTGTGATGAGGCCACCGCTTTCTTCAAAGAAGGCAAACACCTCAAAGCAACAGGCACCAGAAACAGCAGTACCAGCAACAACAGCAGCACCACGATCCTCCCCTATAATATTAGGTGTATCATACGCACAGGTAAGTGGCAATTCCAAAAAAGAGACATCAATCGAAATTATAGGTAAAGGCATCACTCCTCGTCCAGCCCCATTGGACGCAGGTAAGCCTCGGCCCAAGACCAGTGCGGGTCTACAGGGCTTCTTTGACGGCAGATGGCAGGACGAGAGCTACGGGATGCAGATTGATCACATCAGAGGATGTCCTCAGTCTGCATACCTGAAGGCGATCTTCCGCGTCATCTCTTGTGAGCAGCTATTTTCTATGGGGATTATAGCTGGAGGAATGGTTGAGGTGTACACCACGACCCTCGAAAGCGCTACCAAGCTCATGCTTGAGGGCATCGAGGTGGAGGGTAGACACCTCGTTCCATTCCCGCTAAAAGAGAAGCCCATGAAGGTCGTGTTTTCACGGGTCCCTATGCGAGCCCAACATGAAGACCTCTCGAATTTCCTTGCGAGATTCGGGAAGGTTCATGGAAAGGTTCGCGCAATTCCCATTAAAATCGGGGACGAGGGTCTCGGGCGGGGTATCTTCGGTACCAGCCGGGAAGCGTCCATCACTTTAAATAAGGGGTGCACGCTTCCATCAGGCTTTTACTTGAGCATATCCGGCTCGAGATACTGGATAGACGTGGGCACCGAAGCGAAATGCCATGCTTGCCATTTGGTAGGGCATTTTATTGCTGACTGCCCCAAGAGAAGCGGAAAGAGGGCTGAACAGAAGGCTCCTTCGAAGGAAATCACTGCTACAGTAGTGGCTCCGGAAAAGGAACTTTCTGCCAGCACTCAACCTGCTATCTTGGAGCAGCCAGTGACTAAGGTGCCTGAAATTGTCCCAGAGGCAAAAAACTTTAAGGCTATAAACGGTGCCACGTCAGCACGTGAAAGCATGGCTACTTCTGACGAGGAGTCGACTAGCCATGTAGTCAAAAAAAAGAGGACGAGGAGGAAGAAAGTCGACCGGGTGATGCTGCCTCCTCCAGAGCCAGGAAAGCCAGTCGCACCCAAGCGGCCCCACTCGGAGGAGGACGATAGTGGTGCCCGCGGTTCGAAGGTTGTTGTAAGAGAGGCGGAAGCATCTCTCGAACAGCTTTCGGACTGCGAAATGACCGGCTTGGATGAGACTGGTCTCTCGAGCTTCAGTGGTTACGAGTCGTGTGGTAGCACCTTTTCGACTGGTAGCCACTTTGAAGTCTCGGAGGGTATGGAAACCCTTCCTAGGGAGAACATCTCCAAGATTCTTGCCCGGCTCCTGTACAAGAAGAATTCAGGTAAAATCTGGAGTATTCTTGTGGAGGAGCTGGGGAGGCTGGCGTTGTTACTTCCTCAACTTCTACTCCTACAAGAGGAGTGCAAGAAGAAAGGGAATTACAGCGGTGTATCTCGGTTAGATCGACTCCATAATAGGGTGCAGGAGTTGATACAGAAGCATCGCTTGGTTGATTCTCCTAGTCAATAGACGTCGTACCATCATGGTTTCAGCTTTTCATCTCTTTGAATGTGCAAAATAGCTTCTATCAACACCGGGGGTTTAAGTGCACATACAAGGTTACACAGCACTATCGAACATGTCAAAATGTTCGATATAGACATCGCGCTTCTACAGGAGACGAATTTTACACAAGACACATATACACAACTTGAGCGTTATGCTTATTTACACACTGGCTATGCAATGTTTGCCACACCTGCGCCTCGTCGAGGCTCAAGGGTGGCAATCATTGTATCCAACAAATTTACACTATCGTCTCCTGTATATACAGATATCTTTCCAGGCTTCGCTTCTTCCTTGGACTTTGTCGTTCAAGACAAACATATCAAGGTAGTAAACGTGTACCTTCCTCATGACCAGGACATTACAAGACAAGTTCTTGATAGTGTTCAATCCTGTCTGGTGAATTTTAGTCGCGAAACTGTCCTCGGAGGTGATTTCAACTGCACGCTAAATCCCTCAATGGATCGGCATTCCGGAGCTGAGTTCAACTCTGTCAATGCTACTCTGTTGAGGAATTTTGTCCGTGTTTTCAGACTCGTGGATATCTATCGTTGGATGCATCCTACGACTAGATCATACACGAGGGTCTCGCGAAATATCCATGGAAGTCTCACAGGCTCCAGAATCGATAGGCTTTACGTCTCACCTGGAACACTAGAACATTTCGTTGGTGTCACTCATGAAGTGTGTTCCGTTAGCGATCACCTTCTTGCAGTGGCAACCAGCACTCTAGTTGAAAGAAGAACTGCATACTGGATATTCAACAACTATTTGTTGAATTCCGAGCAGTTCATCAATGAATTCACTGAATTCTGGCACGATTGGCAAGACAGGAAAGGTGACTTTCCTCTTCTTAGTCAATGGTGGGATGTTGGAAAGCTCCAAATTCGATCTTTTATCGAAGCGAATTTCAATCGAAGTGGGTATCAAGCTTCTAGCTTGTCGGCTGAAGTATCTCGGGTGGCAGCTCTTCTCCCAACTCAGCCGGAGTTGATTCTTTATTTTAACAGAATAAAGGAACGCTTGGCAACACAAACTTACAAGCACAGCTTGGAGTTTGTGCTGCGCAGCCAATCACGCTGGCTGAGGGAAGGCGATTCTCCAACCGAGTACTTCTTTCAGGCAACTAGACGACGTACTGCTTCTTGTGAAGTCGAATCGAGAGTTGATGAATCTGGACAAGTCCTCAACGGACAACAGCTATCAGAATTTATTCGAGGCTATTACAGTAGTCTCTACTCTGAATCGACGTCGACAACATCCTCGACCACTCATGAATTTCTTGAGAGTATTCCCATTTTCTCTGAGGACAGCAAGGAGATCCTGGATACAGTAATCTCATTGGAGGATATGATCGCTGCGACAAAGGATCTAAGGCGACACACTTCACCTGGTTATGACTTCTTGACTCCAGAATTCTTCATACGTTTCAGGGATTTATTAATTCCTGACTTTTGGAAGTCTTCAGTTCGGCGGTTGAGACACATTCAGACTTTCCTTCTTGTTGGAGGAGGTCTGTTATGCGATTGATTCCAAAGAAAGGAGATTTGCAGAGGATGGGGAACTGGAGGCCAGTAACCCTATGCAATGTTGACTACAAAATCGTCTGCAAAGCATTAGGGGCGATACTCCGCTCAGTGATTGCTTCGGTAATACACCCGGAACAGTCCTATTGTGTTCCTGGTCGTAGTATCTACGACAACATCGCGGTAGCCAAACATTTGTTTGCCTACCATGAACAGACAGGTACACAAATGGCCATGATATCTCTTGACCAGCAAAAGGCTTTTGATAGCGTCTCGCACGAGTATCTCTTGACTGCTCTCGAGGCATTTGGGTTCCCGCCCAGGTGGCTCGATATCATCGGGAAACTGTATAGAGATTCAGCGATTTTGATTAAGCATCAAGGACAGGTTCTGGCTCCTATCTCGTTTCATCGAGGTATCAGACAGGGCTGTCCATTGTCAGGTATGCTTTATGATCTTTCGTTGGAGCCGCTACTGGTGAATCTTCGTCGAATGCTCGGACAATATTCAGTGCATCTACCATATACCAATGTGAGGCCTCTTATGTTGGCATATGCGGAGGACCTTTCTATTTTCGTGACAAGAGATGAAGCTTTTCCGGTCGCTCGTGCTGTTTTCGAACAGTACGAACGTATAGCGGGCGCTAAAATCAACCTTAGCAAGAGTCAAGGCTTGTGGTGTGGAAGGTGGAGAGATCGTACAGATACTCCACTGAACATCCAATGGACTAATACTTGCGTGAAGTATTTAGGTGTGTATATCGGACGCGAGAGTAAACCAAATAATAGCCGCATCGCTCTTGAGAAACTCTCTAGAGCTGTAAACTCATGGCGTAGTCGACTGTTTCCACTATCCCTAATGGGAAGGTCAGTCGTGCTAAACTATTTGATTACCTCGTCCATCGTTCATCTGCTAAAGTCTGAGACGTTTGATGAAGGCTTCGTAGGTCTTCTTCAAGCAAAAGCGATAGACGCCTTTTGGTGCGGAAGACGATGGGTTGCTGAAAGCATGCTCTGTCTGCCAGTCAAGATAGGGGGATTAGGTCTCACTAACTTGGTTGTGAAATCAAGGTGTCTCCAAGTGCGTGCATTCCAACGAGTGTTTTGCCAGAGAGACACCTTAATTTCTCAACTGTGGGTGAATGTACTGGGAGGGATCGGCATAGGGGAGTATTACTACCTGCTCTCTGTTCGACCACCCTATCCTCGTGACTGGCCACAGTATCAAATCTCAACGATTCAGACCTGGGGCAGAATCAGGCCAGCATTTCACCTTAAGTGGAATGCTCTGCGGTACACGCAATTCGCGTCGATTCCAATCAGGTTTAATCCTGAATTAATAGATTCAGTGTTCAGTAATGCTCGAGGTTTTGAAGCTGACACGCATACACTGACAGTTCTCGGAGATATTATTGATATCTCTGGAAACTGTCGAATAAACACGAACACTCCACAACTACACGACCTGGCGGCTTCTGCGCGGGAGAGATTTCGCCAACTTGGGACCAGTGACCCTGGCACTAAGTTGGTAAATGCTTTCGTTCTGGACAGACCGCCCCACACACCTTTCAGCACTCTTACAACACGTGTCCTCCGTGACGTGCTTATGTCAATAAGACCTCCGGAGTATACAGGATACAACAGATGGCGAACACACCTCGGGGTGAATATGGGCGTGATGGGAGGGATAACTTGCAGAGTAGTCTACAGTTATCCTTCTAGTTACAAAGATGCTGATGTAGCATTCAAATTGCTGCATCACAGTCTTATGCATCCTAATCAGTTGTCATATATCGACCGGCGGGTTCAGAGGATTTGCACAGTTTGTTCTGGTGAAGGCACCTTGTTTCACAGGTTCTTCACTTGTCCAGCTTTGCAGAGTCTGATGGAACTGGTGCGCGATATGTGTCAGTTGATCCACCCGAATTTCAGCATTACTAGGACATCGTTTCTATGGGGACCAAAGGTTTGTAGTCGGGTGAATTGTTTGATTAGCTTTGTGTTGACACTGGCCAAATCTACAATTCACTTGTACTACATGAGAGCCGGAGATGGGAATCAGAACACTGACCCACAACACCACGCACAAGCACTTAAGCGCCACTTTGTTGACAGATTGAAGAGACGTTTACGTCTTGAATATCTGGCAACGAACGCAGACACATTCAACTGCACATGGCAGCCACTATAGTCCACGGGGCTTCTCCTCGCTTTGGAACCGTTGCAAGTGCTGTGGGAAGGATAAGCGCTCCGTTAGAGATGCTCAGCTGGAGGGGATGATGAGGGCAGCTTGTAGAGGTCTATGATACTACAGGCCGCCCTCGCGGGAATCTATAACGGTATCGGGTAAATTTTTCGTTCGTTCGGCTATTAAGTTTTTAATTCGGTTTCGGTTTCGGTGCTAAATTTCAAAATTTTATTTTGAAAATTCGTTCGTTTAGGTCATTATTTTTATTAGATTAATTATTTTGGAAATTGGAGCTTCTTGGAACTGCCACTTACCCAATTGTCAAAATTGGGACTTTTAAATCTTTTGTCTATATTTTAGATCGTCTTCAAAATTCTTGTATCCGTTTTTTAGTCTCTTTTGAGAATTTTGTCTTGTTTGTGTCATTTTTGTTGTATTAATTGTTCTAGTTGTTTTTAATTGTCCCTTTTGACTATTTATAAGTTAGTTTAGCTAGTGTCTTTTTTACAATTTTGTGCCTTTTGCCAACTAGTTTTAAGGAATATTTAAAAGAGCCACAAAAAGAGCCAAAAATAAAGAGCATATATAAATAAAAAAAAAAAAAAAAAAAAAAATTATTATTATTATTATTATTACTACCTTTCCACTTTCTAAAGAAGATTTAAAAGAAAATATAGAAGGTTTTAATATGCTAGGTTTCCCTCAATGTATTGGAGCAATTGGTAATTTAAATATTAATTTGCAGTAGCTATTTTTTTTTGCTGTAACCTTTTAGACCGCTGTCATATAGAAGTACGACCTAGAGCGGAAGATGCAACCGACTATTGCAATTATAAAGGATGGTACTCCACTGTATTATTAGCTCTGGCTGATTACAATACAGGTAAGAGTAGAAGACAATAATATAAATAATTTGTCCTTACTGTAATTACAGATTATAGATTTATGTACGTAAACGTAGGATGTCCTGGAAGTTGCAATGATTCCCGCATATTCGAAAAGTCTTCATTAAAATCTTCATTAAAACGCCATTTGCAAAACCCCATTTTAAAAGGAATAAAAAGAAATATTAGTGGAGTAAATGTATCTGGAGTTATAATTGGCGATTCGGCGTTTCGTTTTTCAGAAAGTTTAGTGAAACCCTATCCGTTTTCCACTACATCAGCCCCAATCAAAAATATTTCAATTATGTTTTGTCCAAATGTAGAAGAGTTGTGGAAAATGCCTCTGGACATCTCAAGGGAAGATTTAGAAGAATAGGAAAAGGAATATATAACAACATTGATAACTCTCCGTCTATAATAAAATGTTGTCGCGTTTTGCACAATTTCTTACATATGGAAAATGACAAAATCAACAGCAAATGGATAAACCTGTTACGAGAAGAAAAAAAAACCAGGGTAGACAGCAACCACAATTTAATAATATGGTGAATGACAGGAGTTCCGATGCAGGAAGCGTCCGAACTGCAATTGCAGAATATTTAGGTAATTAAAATAATTCAGACAATTATTAAGTAGCATTAGTATTCTTTATTTATTATGAGTTAGCAAATTTAATATCGGGGCTTGAAAATCCTTTGAATTATCCACAAAATATTCCAACAATTTTGTTCGTTTTTCTTCTAAATTTGCAGATTTTTGCTCCATTTTGTTGACACTTTCCACTTCTTTTTGAATTAAGTCGTTTGTCCTTTTAAACTTCTTTAATAAATCTTCATTTAAATTTTTACTTTCCTTTTAGCACTCCTACAACTTTTGTATCTGACCGCGGGCGGGGCTGGCGTTACAGGTTATGGCGATGAGGACGATGGGGAAAACACTTGATTTGATGTACCAGAATCGTCATCCAAGATGTCAATCATAACACAGTCTACAAGTAAAAATAACGAGTATATTATGTTGCATACAAATGAGATAAACTAATAACGAATAAATAATGTGTTTATATTTGTTTTATTATTATTTATTTATTTTATCTTCCATTAAAACCTTCATGTTGTGAATTTTTTGGGCTCCAAGTATTTCATTAACTTTTTCATACAATGGTAACTCTGATGGTGAACCTCCGGAAACACGTATTACATTATTTTTCTTTCCTGAAATGGAACATTTCGCTTTCCATTTTGATATGGTTGTACTAATTTATTTACCTATATTTATTTGTCAAATTTTGAAATTTCATTTTTATTTCTTCAGCCGAAAAAACATATTGCTTTTAGCCATTTCAGCTTCTATTTCCTTAAATACGTGATTTTTTTTTTTTCACCGTCCGTAATTCTCTATGTTTTGTTCCCAAAGTTGAATCAAGATTTCTTCATGATTGGCACTCCAACATTTCCCTTTTTTGTACTTGTTCCCTCCTTTGCGTTTATCCATGTTTAATTCACAACGTCTATCTAATCTAATGTCAAAATATTTTGTTGACAGCTTCTGTTACTGGAAATTGAACACAGTGAAATTGGTAAATGGGTGCGTTCGGACAAAAATTCTTGATTTCGATACAGATTTCTTTGAAATCTTAATGAAATCTGGTGATTTCGGCATGAATACATATATGTTCGCTAAATCGCGGGATTTCAATGAGGATTTCGTCGAAATCTTGAAAAGACGAGATTTCGTGGCAATGTAAATGTACTATTACATCCTAGATGAAATCATAGTGTATACTAAGTGTGTGCGCGATGGCAACTACTGCTTTTTCATACATCATTCCCGTTAACCTTTAACACAAAATCTATTTTTATTTTTATTTCTCTGGTTTTTTTACATCTGCCGCGGTCGTGTTTTATTTCCGACTACTTGGGTTTCTTTTTGTACGAATTTCGTGTGTGTATGTCACAGGTTTCAAGAAGGAATTCCAGATTCGTACGACTTCCAGAAACTAAGCTTGTCATTCAGTTTTTAATGCATAGAAATAACGCTGCTAAAGCAAAATGGATTGAACACCCACGCATAATATTAAATGTTATTTTGATTTTTGAATGTCCGTCTGTCAGTCTGTGTGTACTATAAGTCGAGAACGAGTTTACATAGAGGATTTTTTTGTTTTTGCTACCGGAACGTGTTACCTGGGACATCTTGGGACATGTCAGACATGTCAGCCTTGCCAAAAAGCTATTATGTAACTCCCAAGTGCCAAGTTCGCATTTTTTAGGCACAAGAAGCAGCAAATGTCAAAATTGTAAAATGACCGAGACGCGGAATATAGTAGCTGCTGCAACTGGCTTCTTCATAAATAATATGGTGCTGAATATTGAGAAGACGAATATGAAGATGATGCTATAAGTGATTCGGACGATATTGTTTTGATTAGGAATCCTTAGTGGGACCGGAAATACAAAATCCAAGGATAAAGTGAACAAATAGTTGAGCTGGAATCCGATGCAGGTAAAATATTTTGTTATTTATATTTACAAAATATAACTAAACCCATTATCTAAGAATTGCAATGAAGAAAAAATCGTTTCAGTAATTACAGGATTTTTTAAACCGCAAAATCATTAACAAAGGCTTTACTGGTAATTCACTTATTTCATTAAAAAAACAGCTTCAAATCACCTTATGGAAGTCTACAGGTTCTGTCTACATTTCGTTATATTTTTGGGTCTGGGATTAACAAATTTGTATACTTTAGATCAGTGGCTGACAGGGTTCGGAGTGTGTGTATCTACCACTTGGTAGTCAGTTTTTCGAATTTGTAACTTGATGTTAGGCGACAAGAAGGAATTTATACAATGGCTTAAAGGTGAAAGAGCAAAAGGTGACATAAGAAAATTTCAGCAAATTTGCGGTTTCTCTGGTGTGGTAGGCGCTCTTGATGGCACTTATGTACCAATTAGTTCCCCTAAGAAGCATCTAGGGTCAAATATTTTCAGAAAACACTTTCATGCTTTAAATATGTAAGATGTCTGTACTTCAGACTTGAAGTTTATTATTATTATTAAATGTCATATTTTGT
>OZ002741.1:78880613-79005045 GCA_963924295.1 Dioctria rufipes | reverse complement strand
ATTATAGTGCAGATAGTTTCGATTGTCAGGATAATGAGGACATTGATGTATATCAAATGGACTTAGTTCATTCGTTGACACCTTCCGGTATACCACCGCATCGACTTAACCTAAAGGCCAGCGTGTCTTTACTCCACGCATGCAACTTAGTGCAGCTGATTCCAGACTACCATTTAAAATAATTCGTCGACAATTTCCGGTAAGACTGGGCTTTGCATTGACTATCAATAAGGCTCAGGACAGAATCTTAAGAAGATAGGTATATTGCTTAAATACCTTGTCTTTTCTCGTGGAATGCTGTATGTTGCATTTTCACGAGCTACAACTCAATGCACTGTTCATGTTGCTGTTGGGAACACTGATAAGCAGGGCATGTTACTAGGTCGACGTGATAATGTATTTACTCGAAATATTGTATTTCATGAAGTTTTACATTAAACTCGAACAATATTTCAAATTTTTCTTTATTTTTAAAAATAATGTTTATTTGAAATTTTTCGTTTTTGTCACTTCATGGTAAAATTTTTTAAATTATTATTTTAATTGATAATTTATATAATTTAATTATTTAACATATTTAAATAAATTATATGAATTTTATAAAGTATTACGCAAATAGTCTTTTACGTATCATCAAAAATACAATAAATATCTAAAGTAATCTTACTGCTTCTTATTTCGAAATACCTTTAAGTAAGTTGAAAATATTTTTAGATATTTATTTTTTGCAAAATTACCTAACTTCAGTTACGAGAAATACTCACATCTTTTGAATGTATGTTAAGGTTTATAGGCCTCCTTGGGAAAGTACCATTTAAAAATAAAGATAAGCTAAGCATGGTTTTAGGCCTCCTGGGGAACCAACCATGTAAAAGTAATGGTAACGAATTGGAAAAGACACCTCACGGGTGACTTAGAAGTTCTCTTATTATATATATATATATTATATATATATAATTTAATGTTATTGTTATTTATTATTTTTGTATATCCAACACTTACAGGTCCCACTGAAAGTATAATTCTAGGCCTCCTGAGGAATCAACCATATAAAAAAAAAAGTAATGAATCTAAAGGGACACCTCACGGAGGGTCCATTATTAAATAACAAAATCAAATTGTGTTTTCCTTATTTTATATATACAATAGTGTAAACTCAGTCATTATCTATGCATGATTTCGTTTAAAAGAAATTTTTTCTAAATTATCATAGTTCCATACTCTGAGCATAAAATAATATGGTATGGTTACACAAAAGGCCTTTCTTTGAATATAGTGATCAGTTCGACTCGAAGTTATATATTTAACGAGCATCCACAATCCTAATTTTTTCCATCCGTCCGCTTTACATAATAATAGAATTTTATCATATGATTCTATAATTATAATTAGTCTTTTATCGAACCACGGGGGTTCGGGGATTGGAACCCCATGTTGCGCAAAAGGCTCTCCATTAAATATAGTGATCAGTGCGACTCGAAGTTAGCGAATTAACGATGATCCAAAATCTTAAATCTTACCAACCGTCCGCTTTACGTATTAATAAGATTTTATCATATAACTCCTTAATTATAATTACTCTTTTATAGAACCGAGGGCGCTCGGGGGGTAGAACCCCCTTACGCGAAAGGCTATCCACTAAATATAGTGACTGGCGCGGCTACAAGTTAGTATTAAGGCAACGATCCGGCATTTTGAGCATTATTCGGATAAAAATATTCTTTCGATAGCCTGCGTTATACGACACGACTCCACTGTTTTGTACATTTCTCCACACCCTCTTGACCGTTTCTCTTCATTCTTTTTGGATATGGTAGCCAACCCTCCGCTCTTCATAGGTAAGTGTGTTCCCCCCCTCCTCCCCCCCCCCCCGCCTCCACCACCAACACTCCCCTGCCTCCCTTCCTCACCTACCCCATCCCAGCACACCATACCAATCTAGAGTCTACATAAATAAAATTTGGTCGACATGCCTTCACTGTTTTTTCCATTGCTCCTCACCCTCTTGACGGTTTCACTTCATTCCTTATGCATATGGTAGCCAGCCCTTCCCTCTTCGTAGGCCAGCATCTTCATCCTCCCAACCCCCATCCACTTCCACCCTACACGTAACATGTGTTCGATTACATTAATCTAGCAACATTTTGGTTCAAAAGCTAGCAACCACAGGTCTTTATTATTTATTTTTGGTTTTGTTAATCTGTAATTATGCTGTTTAGTCTCATAGTGCCCAACGTAGTGCTAAAACATGGGTAGTACATGAAACAAATACTTTCTGATTCGATTTGATTTGAAAATTGCAAGAAACAATTATTGCAGTAAATTGTATTGGGAATAGTTTAACGTATTTTTTTTTTTTTATTTTTAAAAAAGAAAACATCTGCAAATTTTACAAAATTTTGACTTGTTAATAAAAAATTTTAAAATAATGTAACGATAATATTTTTAACCATATAACCATCCCAGATCTCACTCATCTCACCATTAATTTATTACACCCCATTATTTCCGTGTAGTCGGCAATCCAATATCATACCCCTTCTGTCATGAAACATTACAACAATTAACCCTTTCGGAACCGAATTTTATCTACGGGCTGGACATTTTTTTTTCCAAATGTTTAATGTCAGGGGAACCTAAATATATAACGAAAAGCATCCGTTCATCAAAAACGTTAAAAATATAGGTTTTAGAGAATGTCCATCCCATTGGACACATGGAATCAGTAGTCGCAAAACTTTCGTATACATTAAAACAAATGTTATGCTAAGTTCACGTTCTTTTCATTTACACTTTTTAGTCTTATAATTAATAAAAAACAAAAAAACAATTAAAGTAAAATAAATTACATATAATGTTGGAAAACTCAAAAAAATTCAGTAACAAAAACAATATATAGGATGTGCCATTATGTGATCTTGCACCCAAAGGCGGTGGATAGGTAATGCTTAGACAAGCAAAATTTGAATGTTCAAGTGAGGTGGGGGATTGTAATCCTAACGGTTTCCGAGATAACGGGAATAAAAGATATTTGGTTTAGTTTTTTTTAATATTCTGCCAGATGAAAAAAGGAGTGTTTGGAAATATATTTTTCCTTATTGTTCCAGCTCCATTAATGCCTTTCTGCTTCAGAACATACAAAATGTTGTAAGTCGTGAAGCAGTTGTCAACGAATAGATTGTGGCCTGCACTAACTGACTCACATAGATGCATGACCACTCCTGCTCCTATACCGCCGAAATCTCCTTATATTCTGTTTTTAATTCCGTAGTTCTCCCTTGGTAAAGCAAAAAGTCGTAACATATACCACTTTCGCAACAAAGTAAAAAATCTTTTATTCCCCATGGCCTTAGTTTACCTTTAAAATACTGCTTGCAGGAAAGACTTCCTTTCAAGGAAATTATTTACAGATCTACATATAAATTTATCTCTTTTATCAGTTGATGGTATCCTTTTCTTCCTGATTCCAATATTGGTCTAACTTTAAATATATGGTCTGTATTGGTTTTTGGAATCTGCAAATTATATACTAATGTGCAATATGTGTGCGAAGAGCACACATTTGAACCATTCGATATTCCTATATTTCGATTCCAAAACATCCTTACTCGTGGAAAGCGTAAAGAACCTATAAAGATATATAGCCCAAAAAGATCACGCATTTCAGAATCAGTAGTGTGTGCCATGCTTTCGTATAGTTCTGTGGTAAAATATTTTTCCAAATACTGAAGTGGATCTTTTTCTTAATCAGACTAATCGATTTCTCCATTTAATATTCCTTTTATCAACCAATAAATAGGGTATTTCCGCCGCAATTACAATCTTAGATGATTGATCTTCCGTAATCGCAGCGCTTTCATAGCTCTCTTGTTGAGCTTCATTTTCTCCAAAAGCATTCTCTAAATTTCTAAAGTAGTCTTTTTCCTCACATTTTGTTATTTTGGAAGCACCTGTTCAAACGTAATTCATGCTTTTGTTACTTTTCAAGGAATTTTGGTTCATTTATACCTGGCCTTAGTCTTTGGTTTATCTTTGGCGATACATACCTTTCATCCTTATTTATACCACAATTTCCCTTCGGAAATATCAGTTTCCATCAAACGAGCCATCCACTCGTCTTCTCCTTAGCCTGCTCATATTTGTAATCACTGAAAATAAGCAAAAAATATACCAAATATCACAAAAAAAATGTTATCAACAACAAACTCCCAATCTTATCTTGCTTAAGCTTGAAATATTGTGGAGGGGCTATTACTTATGTTATAAAACCAATACTGAACTCTTACAAAACAGGTTTTTAATAAGTATATTCTTTTTAATTATTTCACCACTAAATTATTACACAACACAAATCACTCCGCGAACGTTCCTTTGATTCTAGATACAAAAATGAAAGAAAATAGGATTCATACGCACTGCTTCAGTTAGGTTTGACGACTATAACTTATGCAAGAGGTATTAAACAATAATTTTGCGAAGCTAAAAGATAGGCTAAATCGAAATTCTACCGTTAAGAGTCACATGTTTTTCATTTCCATTGGAATGGACACTGGGTATAAAGGGTTAAAAACAAACAAGAGGTGCACACAATTCTATCTGATTATCTTTTTGCCACGCTTACACAATTGTAGTCACCTAAAACTTCAGTTAAAAAATACCCAGATCTGGAAACCAATGTCAAAAATCTGCTTCTCATGAGCAGGGAAGGAAAAATCTCTGAATATTAACCAACCTACAGGCCAGCCGAACAATTTGGTTTCAGCTTGCGCTTGAAAAGTATGAAAAAATTGTAAACTATAGAAATTTTGTCAAGATATTCAAAAGCTTTAGGAAATACTTTGACCAAAAATAATGAACGAAATGCGTTGAAGATGTCACTACATACGGGGCATGAACTGAGTATCCTATCTCCTTCTATATCTGGGTATTACTTATCTGCGCTAAAACTATAAAAATCATTGAGTCTGCAAAACGGCAGCCATACATGAAAATGTTCCAACTCACGTCACTACAGTAAAATACGAGCGCCAGTAATGTGCAGCATATAGTCCGATATCTTTCTTCGCAACCCAGTGTTTCCGTTCATTCATCGATAAATCCGTTACTACTTGCTAGCTCTTGAGCTAACATGGTGGAGGATTGAAATAATCGGACACATGTTAGTAAATATAGCGATGTATCCACCCTTAAATTTTTGGTTCTCCCTGTCGTGCTCTTACGAGATAGGGGTTGGTAAATATTTTAAAAATTGTACCATTTCTGATCCACATTCATGGCGAAGAAATTGGTCACACGTTTGACTGTGTTTTAAGTCCTTCACCTCTTTATTTTGGCCTTGGGGTGGCGCATTATTACGAGACTACCCCCAATATAAGGGCGGATACAGCGATTGGCGATCAGAGCGATCGACACCCTAGAAAATAGAAAAAAAAATTAAAGAAATACTGCTTCTAAGTCCGCACTTAAAAATTAGAACATAATTTCTCTCTTCACATTTCAAAAGTGCTCTAAAGTTTCCTTTAATTTTTGATTTAATTAAATTTTGAAATTATATTACATTTACGTTTGGACTTTTTCTTTCTTGAACAAAGTTATATTACATTTGTGTAAAATTTTGAAATGTTCAAAGTATACACACAAAGAAAGTAAAATCTGCACAGTTGAAATTTTAATACTACAAAAGTGGAATTTGGAACTCTTAATTCTTTGCAAAATACTTAATTAAATTACTTTGCTTTGACCTCGCTTTCTTTGTGTACTTTGAAAATTTTAAATTTTATACACAAATGTGCTATAATTTAAAATTTAACTAAATGTAAAATAAAGGGAAACTCTAGATAAATTTTGTGATATATGTATAGATACTCATTACGTGAAACTAGAAAATATTTTCAATTTTTAGTGCGAATTTTGAAAGAAAGTTTTTAAAAGTTATTTTTTAAATTTATTAGTATCTCTTTTTTAGGCCTACTTTATTTTCAAAATATTTAACATTATATCATTACAGAATTTTCAGTACAAGAATTTTTTGCATTTTATCGATTACAAAAGGCCGGGTATATTGATGAAAAGTAGTATGTTGTTGGGAAAATCATCTTAGCCGGTACAAAAATTTACAAGACTTTCGTTTTAATCTACAAAACCTTGGGTAACTTGATTTAAAAAAAAAAATTATGAATGAATGATCATTGATTTTGTCCGTCTGCCTAGGGGTTAGATTCAGTTTTTTTCCAAATATTTACTTTAAAGTACTTAGCACTCCTCGAAAATTTTTCAAGTGTCAGTTTCAAAAGAATATATCGAAAAAAAAAATTAAAAACGTTGTCCTTAATAATTGCAGCCTAGCCCAGGAAATTATGGTGTTTGAACGGAAAAGCAAGCTAGCTTTATCTGTAAAACACAAGCAGTAAGACAAGGCGGGAAGTGTATAATATCGATTTTACCTGGTAGCAAATTTTACTCTGCTTACCGGAAAAATACTTATATTGTATTAATAAAAGAACTCCGGCGATATCTGGACGCTAATTAAATTTTCATTCTTAAACGGAAAGGGTAGGCTATACAGAGCGATCCACAACTGTTGGTTCAAAATTCAAGAGCTGATATTTTTCTGCGTATTCCACAGTTTTCCTAACTACTTCATCTTTTAACAGAAAACTAAATTGAAATAATTATTGTTTCCCTCATTAGAAATGTTTTAAATATAACGGAGTATTTAGTGGGGGAAAAATTCTATTAAAATTTGCAAATATGCATAAATAGCGAAAATTTAGATTCCATGGCCGCGGTCAAAATTTATGCTCTGGATCTTAAGCTATTTGTGCAGGCTGGAGCTTATTTCCAGACAATATAAGATAATATCTACACATATTAATCTTGAACGAGCAAGTTAGGTTCTCCAATACTTTAACAAAATGAGTAAACATTAAATTTAATTGTGAATAAAAGGTACAGTGGGTACTTATTAAAGTAATAAATTCCAATGCAAAGTAATGATCGCATTCCAAATTTCCATTTTTTTCAGAAATTCTCTTATAGCTCCTTTTTAGCTCCAGTGCCCGACTATAGCTTAAATCAGCTAAATTATGCTCTCGAATACTGTCAAAAATTAGCTCTGACTTTGCAGAGAATAGTATATTTGAGAAATCTTTAAAGACATAGTGCTTAAGGAGAGGTTACCGTCGGGAGGCATGAAAAATGCA
The DNA here is from genome assembly GCA_963924295.1 of Dioctria rufipes. Classification (NCBI taxonomy): domain Eukaryota; kingdom Metazoa; phylum Arthropoda; class Insecta; order Diptera; family Asilidae; genus Dioctria; species Dioctria rufipes. Next base: position 78,997,843 of record OZ002741.1, on the reverse strand, counting down.
TGAAATTTGGAAATTTTTTTTACATAAAATAAATACTTTTTTACCTGGATTTTAACGTATTTTATTCGTCTCTCAATGGAGGGTAAATACCAATTTGTTTGTAAAAAAAAATCGAAAATGGTGGCTCCAGCACGAATCAAACAAAACCGTGCAGGACGTGTTTTGGTCTGCGCGGGGCTCTCCACATCTCTGCCAATTCATTCGAAACAAATAGGGTTGAAAGGGAAATGTGGAGGGCCTTACCGGTTTTCATTTTCAAAAAAAAAAACCTCTGAATAAAAACATGCTAGGCGTTTGTAAAACAAAAACAGATTTTCTGTCCTGTTTTCTTTTCTTTTTTTGCTTCAACGGATGAAAAAACTATTTCCACTTTAAGGATGATAATTATCCAAAAAATAAAATCGAATTTTTCAGCGTCATGAACGGTCTGCTTAAATAAGTTCAGAGAACATTTAACTTAACTTATAATATAATCCATTTATTTCTTAATTATTTTCAATTGTTATTCCACATTTTCTATTTTATCCCCCCCCCCCCCGCTGCGCACCTAGATCAAAGGTCTGTATCCGCCTTTGCCATAGTACCACCCCATTCCAATATATTTGACTCATAAGTCTATTTTCAAAATTAAATAATGATAATCAGAACTCAAAACAAAAGTAATAAATAATAATTCAAAAGAAAAAGATAACAAACTCAAAAGTAATTTAAATAAAAAATAAATAATTAAAAAATAATATCATTATTAAAAAAAAAAAAAAAATAGAAGTCCAAAAAAATTAAATAGAATGGATCCAGCATCAATCTTAATTCGTCGTGGGAATTTTAAAGAGGTCGTTTGTTTTAGTTTTAGTTTAATTAGTTTTACTGTTTTAAATTTTAAGTTTTTATAATGTTCCGCAGCGGAACAGTGATCTTTAGAATTTTTTCAGCTTATTTGACTGGACTATTAAGCCTGCAATATTTTTGTGCATTGCAATTATTGACTGACAAGCGGTAAAACCATTGACACTAGTGAAATATCCAATTCAAATAGCATATGGAACTTTTGTAGCATAACTGACGTATCACAGTGTGAATTGGAAGCATCACATAATACAAGCCGAAGCTCTACTTACACTGAAAAAATTTTTGTAGGTAATGATGACATAAAAGTTATGTTAATCTGAAAACGGGAATTAACATAAATTTTGATTCACCTATCACAAATGCCTTTATTGCAATAAAAATTTCTGTTGAAAAACTTTTAAGTTTTTTCTAATGCAACACATTATAAGTTATTTTAAAAGATCGGATTATGTTATAATGAATTTTAATTGAATTCTGTACAATGAGTTCTTGTTCTGTTGATTCAACCGAATATTATGTTTTAAAACAGCTCAACTGAAAGCATTCAGTTAAACTAATACAATCCAAAGTTGATTCAATTTAAATTTTATAGAAATTGGGCTTACATATTTTGTAACATTGAATTCAACAGAGTTTTCTGTTAAAACACTATAGTTCCATCAATTCAACCCACAATTCTGTCGAAAGCGGTTAACTGATTTCGTAGTTTAACATTTATTTCGCAGTTTTACTTGGATTGTAAAACACGCACCTGCATTTTAAAATTTGTAGCTTAACAGTTCAAATAAAATTTAATGAAAATGACGTTTAATTACTCTACTAATTGTGATGTTTCTAGTAACGATTTGTTAGATTTGTAATTTTACTATTTATAATTTAAATATAATTTTTACACTTTTAAATTGTAGGAAATATATTTCACAAGACGATATAAGAAACTGCACAAGGAAAACTATACGATAGGTATATGAACTTAAAAAGGAAGCTAAAGACATAGGCAGTTACACCGGCCACCGAAACGCCTTCCACTACTACAGATATCAACGTTAGTGATATTCAACTGTCTGATGCAATATTAGGTCATATAAGCCTTTTAAAGCACGAACGAAATTCCAGACCAGATATCATTAATAGTTGGAAAGCTATACACTACGATATCGATCAAAATCCATGCGACAAAACTAAAATGCAAACAGTACTGAAATTTTAAATTCTTGGCCACTTTTCAAGCATCCATTAATGTACGAATTGGTAAGTTTGGAAACACTAGATACTTGAATTAATGCAAATACCTTTTTTCTCCTATAATAGGTGAAAACAGATTTTTTAAACATCTATCCAGAGATATCAAAATTATTGCTCTTGAATTGGGACAAATTTTTGAATAAAGCGGAAAAAATATTTCCCACTACTATCAAGCACGCAGCAACTCTAGAGATATTTAAAAATGTAGACGCTGATTATAATGAATATAAGCTCATACATTATATTTAGTTATTTTCAAGCTAACTATGCTATATTTTACAGGTTCCAAAAGCTGTGCCTTTTCAATGTGTCTTCCTGCTGCAAAAATTGGAAAAAAATCTACAGCGGACATAAATAAAAGGCTGTTCTTTAAACCATTCATAAAAGGTTCACAGGAGAGTTTTATTCTGTACATTACTGCCGTTAATAACTTTAATCCAAGGATATCATCTTTAGTACATTGCAACCATTTATTGTTGTTGTTGGGCTTAGCCTAAGAAATTTAACAGACTATTATATATATTTCGATGAAATGAAATTCAAATTTAGAAGTTTTTTGAATGCTTTAAGATATATCAAGTCTTCAATTTAGCCTATCCTAAACAATGTGAACAAGTTTGGCTATTTCTTCAGTACTATCTGTGTGACATTTCTTCAAACCAAAAAAGTCCATACGTATCAAACTTTATGAAAGACTTAAAAAATGCATAAAGAGTAAGGAATTACTTATATACTATTTAATACAGAATTAATCATAAATTTTAAACAATTTAAAATTTTCCGTCAAAATGTTCAATTGTTTTTTATGTGCCAGCAACTTTAAGGAATTTGAAAACTTATCATTTCACTTGAAAACATTTCATTTCTTAAAACCTACAAGCACTTATAAATGCTGTAGCTCAAACTGCTTTCAAACATTCTCCTCATACCGTTCCTTTTCCAAACATATGAAAACACAACATCAAGATGGTAATAGTACGAGAAATGCCATCAGCCCCACTACACCAATTAGTCTACATGAAGTAAAAGGCCTTTATTCCGGACAAAATAAACTAAACTCAGATTTAGAAACTTATTTGAAATCTATTGATATTGACAGCTTTAGCGTAAATAAAAAAACTGTTCTTTATATATCATTACCATCATCAACTTTTTTATTAACCACAAAATGTCATAACAAAAACCACATAAGCCATGTAGATGTCGTTAATATTCAAACAGACATTAAATATTTTATAACCCTAATTGCAAACTCCCTGAAAAATATTCTTTTATCTTCAGGAAGTAAAAATGTGGAAATAAAAAAAAATATTGATTTTTGCAGTAATCCATTTAAAGGTATCGATAGTGAATATAAGTTGTTTAGTTATTTGACAGAGAATCAATTTGCAGAAAGACCAATAGAGTTAGTTATAAATAACGAAAAATCAGAGATAGTGGGGAATCATACTGATGTCAACATTAGTTTAACAACCGGTGTACTACTTCCTTTAAGATTCCAGTTTAAAAAGTTTTTTGAACACCCCCGTGTTTACGATTGTATGTTACAAAATATTCTAGAATACAGTAATAGTGCGTTACGTCCCATTTTATAAATGGCAGAGTATGGAAATAGAAACAGCAATTGTATCCAAGTAAAGTTTTAATCCCAATGTTTTTTATATTTTGATGACGTAGAAGTCAATAACCCACTTGGGTCACACGCTGGAACTCACTCTATACCTGCTATCTATTATAATTTTCCACTTTTACCCACACAGTGGTTGTCTAAATTGGAAAATATGGAAACGACAAATGCTTCTATAATCTAGTTCAAGAAATAAATCTCTTAGAAATGGAGGTTATAACTTCAGAAATAAATAAATGGAGTTTAGAAACAGGTCTATTTTATTTTAGGTACAATATTAGGTGACAATCTGGGACTCAATACAATTTTGGGATTTTCTATGTCCTTTTCAGCCAATTATATGTGTAGATTTTGTCGTAGCTCAAAAACAGAAATAAAAGTAATCACACGAGAAAATCCAAAAACCATGCGAAATGAAAGCAATTTTAATGAAGAACTGGTTTAAGGCTGGGTCTATGTCATAATTGGGCGGGGTGTTAAGATTTTTGAATAAATCGCAAATTAATTAATAGAATATTTATTTAAACACCTAAGGCAACATATTAACGTATTTTAATTTTTAAATTTGTCCCCCAAGTTTTATTGAAAATGATTTAAAAATGAAAATTCAGTGATTTTTTTTAATTTCTCTGGTTTGCGGAGCGGGGCTGCCACAAATTTGAACTAAATTAAATAAATTTTTAACATAAGCTTTTTGAAGTTAATAAGCAGAAAATAACGGTTTCCGATTTTTAAAGTTCTACTTATATCTACGACAATTCGACGCAATAATTTGTTTTACCTGCATTTTACCCAGTAAGAAAGCAATCTATTGCATCAAATTTTCACGAAAATGAGTAGAATTTTAAAAATCGAAACACGTTATTTTCTGCTTATTAACTTCAATGAGGTTATGTTAAAAATTTATTTAATTTTGTTCAAATTTGTGGCAGCCCCGCTCCGCAAACCAGAGAAATTAAAAAAATCACTGAATTTTCATTTTTAAATCATTTTCAATAAAACTTGGGGGACAAATTTAAAAATTAGGAAACGTTAATATGTTGCCTTAGGTGTTTAAATAAATATTCTATTAATGAATTTGAGATTTATTCAAAAATCTTAACACCCCGCCCATCTTGCTAACTGTGTACCGAGTTGTCCCAATTATGACATAGAGCCAGCCTTAAGAGAAAACTCGATATTTAATAGCATTATATCCTTTCATTTTGTTGAAAATTTTGTGTGCGATATTATGCATGACATTTTTGAGGGTGTATGTAGGTACGATATATGCCATATTCTTGTAAATTTGTTAGATGATAAATTGTTTTCGCTTGAGACACTGAACTACAGGAAACAAAATTTCCACTACGGAGAAACCGGAATATCAAATAACTTATAACAATTTGAAAAAAAAAAAAAATTAAAATGTCCGCCAGTGAGATGCGCACTTTTATACATTTTTTACCCTTAATTATAGTGGACCTCATACCCCCACAACATGAAGTGTGGAATTTTCTACTTCTTCTTGTTAAAATAATTGATTTATTGTTGGACTCCTCATTCACCCCTGCTACAATTAACCTACTCAAGGAATTAATTGCAGAACATAATGAATTGTATGTGAACCTTTTTAAAGGCAGTCTTAAGCATGAACATCACCTTATGATTCATTATCCGACTGTAATTGCAAATTCTGGCACATTAAAATCATTATGGTGTTTTCGTTTCGAAGCTAAACATCATGAAATTAAAGAGTATGCTCGTTCTATAACAAGTAGACGAAATATACCTCTCACTTTATCCAGAAAAGTTCAATTAAAATTTGTTAGTAGGATTACGGTACAAGAGAATTTAAGAGAAATGCTTGTTGTAAAATCCGAGAATGCACGTAATATGAAAGACATTGAACAATTTGAAGTTATAGAAAAACTTTTCAAGTCATTCCAAAGAAAAAATTTTCAGGCATTTAGTGTTATTTTATATAAAGGAACAAAGTATAAAATTGGGTACTATTTAACTAAAACTATTCCTAGCTCCAATGAATTTGATTTGTTTAGAATTCTCGACATTATAGTATACTGCAAAATATAAGTTATAATACTGTGCTGCAAAATTGAACAGATAGGTTTTGATGAACACGACGTATCTTATCATGTTATTTAATATTGAAGATTTTGACGATCCTCCAATACATTTATATAAATTATCAAATGGAAATCATTATATTCGGCTGTAACAATTTTTTTATTAATGAGAAAAAGTTATATTTAAAATTAATTTTGAATACAATTAATGAAATGATATTTATTTTTTACTTCTATATTTCATAAATAATTTTTACTCATGATAATCAAACCTTTTTTAGACAACGTGATTCTGATTATGCACAAAATTGGTCAGTTCATTCCAAATCGTTTATGACTAATATATACATACGAAGTGTGGTCACAATATATAATAATTATTTACAATTTAAAGAATTTATTTACATATTATTAAAACATGTTATGGAATATAATAAGTATAACGTTAATTTGAAAGAAGTTCTGTTATAATAATTTTGCTCGTATGTTTCATAAAATTTTTAATTGATTATGAAAATCATTTATGTAATCATTAGTCCTTTTTAATTTTATGTTTTACATATGTAAGTACGAAAGTGTACATAAATTTATAGATATCTGCCAATAAATACAACAATTAATTTTTACAAAATATGTGTATATTTCATTTGCAAAACCTATATCAACATCACATCAAAGTTAAACAAAAAAATCGTCAGTCAAAACAACATAAATATATGTTATCCTCTAAATATGATATTAACAAACTTTTATGTTAAAGGTACTAAGATTTTCTGTAGTTCCCACACAGTCAGCTTAACAGAACGATATGTCGAAACAATCGAAAATTTTATTAAAAATTCGTTAAATTTTTAACAGGTTTGTGTCAGTTAATACAAATAAATTTTATATTGGCTCGAAATCAAAATTGTAATATGTTTAAGTAACTATCGTTTTCTGTTATTATTACAGAATTTTTTTCTCAGTGTAGAAAGCATAGACGCATGGCTTTGCGTTGAACACTTAATTTCTTTTTAACATTACATGTCGTTGGACGAAATAATAGAAAAGCTTTTCTGGCGCTTCCCATAAGCTTCCATTGGAAGGCCTGACATTTTTGCCCACTGGGATACAATAGTATTTTCCGTAGTGTTGGATAGTTCATCAAAACTGTATTTGGACTGGTTATTTGCCACCTTATGGCGACATAAGCATTTTACATCAACAAAATACTTTAACTTCTTTTAACAATGACGGAACGAAGGAGCATAGCGTCTTCGAAACCCCTCCTTAAATTTAGAAATATATTGAAATCGCGTGAATGAAAAATTGTGCTCTGTTATAGTACATTTACATTGGCCCTGAAATCTCATGGTTTCGGTGATTTGATTTTGAAATCTTCAAACCGTTTACATTAACGTCAAAAGAATTTCGTTTGACGTTTTATGTCATATATAGGGAGTAAAGCTTAAATAAAAGACCCGAGTGTATAGTGTTGGAAAAAATTAATTATTAACTATACTCAATGGACTGGAGTAAATGGGCATTATATTTAAATTCTACACAAGAATTCACAATCTTGTACGAAATGATTTGTGATGAAGTAAAAAATAAATAAAAGAAGACATCGCCAGCACTTAAGATTAATTTTACATCTTCAAAGAAAAAATGCGATTTTATTGAACTATACTTTTAAGCTTAAAACTAACAAAACTGTTTAGTGAAAGGTATTACAAGGAGTTATTAATTCCCGTAATAAAGTCCATACATATTTATAATTCTCAGATTCGACGAAGTAAGTTTTAGGAAGAAGAGGTACCTGAACAAGACGAATCTTTTTTCAAGGAAAATTTTCGCATGAGTAAGAAATCATTTAATATTTTATGTGAAAAATTAAATGAAATGGAAAAATGTGCTTCAAATTTTGGGAAAGCAAATCCCATCGATAAAAGAGTTGCTATCGCTCTATACGCATTAGGATCGTCCGCTGAATATGGAAGTATCGGAAATATATTTGGAGTTTAAAATTCGACTGTTTGTTGCATTTTACTGGAATTTTGTCAGAAAGTGTGGGAGAAAATGCAACCACACTATCTTACTAGCTTTCCACTTTCCAAAGAAGATTTAAAAGAAAATATAGAAGGTTTTAATATGCTAGGTTTCCCTCAATGTATTGACGCAATTGGTAATTTAAATATTAATTTGCAGTAACTATTTTTAATTTTGCTGTAACCTTTTAGACGGCTGTCATATAGAAGTAAGACCTAGAGCGGAAGATGCAACCGACTATTACAATTATAAAGGATGGTACTCCACTGTATTATTAGCTCTGGCTGATTACAATACAGGTAACAGTAGAAGACAATAATATAAATAATTTGTCCTTACTGTAATTACAGATATATTTTTATGTACGTAAACGTAGGATGTCCTGGCCGTTGCAATGATTCCCGCATATTCGAAAAGTCTTCATTAAAACGCCATTTGCAAAACCCATTTTAAAAGGAATAAAAAGAAATATTAGTGGAGTAAGTGTATCTGGACTTATAATTGGCGATTCGGCGTTTCGTTTTTCAGAAAGTTTAGTGAAACCCTATCCGTTTTCCACTACATCAGCCCCAATCAAAAATATTTCAATTATGTTTTGTCCAAATGTAGAAGAGTTGTAGAAAATGCCTTTGGATATCTCAATAGAAGATTTAGAAGAATAGAAAAAGGAATAGATAACAGCATTGACAACGCTCCGTCTATAATAAAATGTTGTCGCGTTTTGCACAATTTCTTCAATATAGAAAATGACAAAATCAACAGCAAATGGATAAACCTGTTACGAGAAGAAAAAAAACCAGGGAAGACAGCAACCACAATTTAATAATATGGTGAATGACAGGAGTTCCGATGCAGAAAACGTCCGCACTGCAATTGCAGAATATTTAGGTAATTAAAATAATTTAGACAATTATTAAGTAGCATTAATATTCTTTATTTATTATGAGTTAGCAAATTTAATATCGCGGCTTGAAAATCCTTTGAATTATCCACAAAATTTTCCAACAATTTTGTTCGTTTTTCTTCTAAGTTTGCAGATTCCTGCTCCATTTTGTTGACACTTTCCAATTTTTTTTGAATTCCTTTTAAACTCCTTTAATAAATCTTCATTTAAATTTTTTGCTTTCCTTTTAGCACTCCTACTTGATACAACTTTTGTATCTGACCACGGGCGGGGCTGGCGTTACAGGTTATGCCGATGAGGACGATGGGGAAAACATTTGATTTGATGTACCAGAAACGTCATCCAAGATGCCAATCATAACACAGTCTACAAGTAAAAATAACGAGTATATTATGTTGCATACAAATGAGATAAACTAATAACGAATAATTAATGTGTTTATATTTGATTTATTTACCTTCCATTGTATTATCATCCATTAAAACCTCTATGTTGTAAATTTTTTGGGCTCCAAGTATTTCATTAACTTTTTCATACATTGGCCACTCTGATGGTGAACCCCCGGAAGCACCTATTACATTCTTTTTCTTTCCTGAAATGAAACATATCGGCTTTACATTTTGATGTGATTAATTTATTTACGTATATTTATTTGTCAAATTTTAAAGTTTTATTTTTATTTCTTCAGCCGAAAAAATATAATTGCTTTTAGCCATTTCAGTTTCTATTTCAAGATTTCTTCATGATTGGCACTCCAACATTTCCTTTTTTTGTACTTGTTTCCTCCTTTGCATTTATCCATGTTTAATTCACAACATCTATCAATACTGTAAAAAATGTGCACAATTGTTGCCACAAGGCTTAGGTATTTTTATCTAAAATGAAAGGAATTTTAGGGAACATTCCCTACATTTTGGGGAATATTCCCTATATTTTAAGGAAAAATACCTAGGCTTTGTGGCAACAATTGTGCACATTTTTTACAGTGAATCTAATGTCAAAATATTTTGTTGACAGATTCTGGTACTGGAAATTGAACACAGTGACATTGGTAAATGGGTGCGTTCGGACACAAATTCCTGATTTCGATACAGATTTCGTTGAAATCTTAATGAAATCTGGTGATTTCGGCATGAACACATATATGTTCGCGAAATCGCGGGATTTCAATGAGGATTTCGTCGAAATCTTGAAAAGACGAGATTTCGTGGCAATGTAAATGTACTATTACACCCTAGATGAAATTATAATGTATACTAAGTGTGTGCGCGATGGCAACTACTGCTTTTTTGAGCTGCTTTTATAATGTATGAATTCCCGTTAACCTTTAACACAACATTTATGTTTATATTTCTCTGGTCTTATACATCTGTCGCACTCGTGTTTTATTTCCGAATACTTGGGTTTCTTTTTGTACGAATTTTGTGTGTGTATTTCAAAGGTTTCAAGAAGGAATTCCAGATTCGTACGACTTCCAGACACTAAGCTTTTCATTCAGTTCGTAACGCATAGAAATAATGCTGCTAAAGCAAAATTGATTGAACACCCATGCATAATAATAAATGTTATCTTGATTTTTGCTTGTCCGTCTGTCCGTCTGTGTGTACTATAAGTCGAGAACGAGTTTACATAGAGGATTTTTTGTTTTTGCTACCGGAACGTGTTACCTGGGACATCTTGGGACATGTCAGACAGAGCCTTGCCAAAAAGCTATTAACTCCCAAGTGCCAAGTTCGCATTTTTTAGGCACAAGAAGCAGCAAATGTCAAAATTGTTAAATGGCCGAGACGCGGAATATAGTAGATGCTGCAACTGGCTTCCTCATAAATAATATGGTGCTGAATATTGAAGAAGACGAATATGAAGATGATGTAATAAGTGATTCTGACGATATTGTTTTGATTAGGAATCCTTGGAGGGAGCAGAAATACAATATCCAAGGATAAAGTGAGTAAATAGTTGAGCTGTATTCCGATGCAGGTAAAATATTTTGTTATTTATTTTCACAAAATATTACTAAACGCATTATTTAAGAATTGCAATGATATTACGGTTTGAAGAAAAAAACGTTTGAGTAATTATAGGATTTTTTAAACCACAAAATCATTAACAAAACTCTACTGGTAAATCACTTATTTCATTAAAAAAAAAAACAGCTTCAAATCACCTTATGGAAGTCTGCAGGTTCTGTCTACATTTCGTTATATTTTTGGGTCTGGGATTAACAAATTTTTATACTTTAGATCAGTGGCTGACAGGTTCGGAGTGTGTGTATCTACCGCTTGGTAGTCAGTTTTTCGAATTTGTAACTTGATGTTAGGCGACAAGAAGGAATTTATACAATGGCTTAAAGGTGAAAGAGCAAAAGGTGACATAAGGAAATTTCAGCAAATTTCGGTTTCTCTGGTGTGGTAGGCGCTCTTGATGGCACTTATGTACCAATTAGTTCCTCTAAGAAGCATCTAGGGTCAAACATTTTCAGAAAACACTTTCATGCTTTAAATATGTAAGATGTCTGTACTTCAGATTTGAAGTTTATTATTATTATTAAATCACATATTTCGTGGCGGCAGTCATATGATTGAAGACATAGCATAGATATAGCTCAGATATAGATATTAGTGGTACCTACCTGTTAAGAACGGGAATTTGAACCTCTCCAAAGGAATATAATAAAATGTTGTCTACCATTCCAGCCGTTATCGAATGGGTATTCGGATTACTTAACTTAAGGTTCCACCGACTTAAGTATATATGTATGTATAGAATGAATACCAGATATTCAGAAGAATGTGATGAAGAATCCATAGTAGAAGATGAAAAAGAACCTGAGATTATGGACCAAAATGATGGCACCATGATGGAAAAGCAAAGCGGAATTTAATGAATTAATGAATTATTTATGAACAAATACCTAAGTTTTTGAATTACTAATTTGTATTTTTAAAAAGCTTAAAATAACTAAAAAACTTTTGACAAAACAGAACACAATTTGCCATTTGACTTGATTAACTCTTCATTACGTTTCTGTTGTGCAAACATTCATTGTTCGTACCGCTTCTGTTGCACCTCTACCACTTGCTCATGGTGTTTTTGCTGGCCCTCCTTCGCACAGCTGATCCGAATAGCCCCGGCTGATAACTGGATGTTGCGTCTGGATTAGGCTCTCCGTTCTCATTTGTTATTCCCTAGGCCTTTGAACAGGCTGAATTTCGCAACGGTCATTCGTAGACTATTGACGAACAAATTTTTGCGGTCCACTCCATTCTTACACTATTCTCCTATAACCACGTTTATTACATATTATTTCCTTGACATATTAATTCACAATTACTTGCAAATATTCCTGTTTCTGGTTGCTCCATTTTAGGGCTGCGTTGGATATTCTCGTCCTTCTCCTAAATTATTATTTTGCAGCTTTTCGAAAAAGTAAAGTGTGACAAATATCGTGTCCTAGGAATAACATGGCTGTCTGGAGAAATTGCGTCCTACAATTCTTTCCCCGCATTTTTCGCACAGCGTTATTAGTAGACCCTAAATATAAACGCAATATTTGTTATCTATACATAATATTTTACAGGCGTAATAAATGATTTGCGAAAAATAGGGTACTTTATTTAAGGACTACACAGCTGAGCTGGCGATATGATTTTTCCATTCTACATAGAATTTTTATATTATGGCAACCTGCTATCAAATCTTTGTATAGTGTGTACGACATTACGAAGACTATATACTTACAGTTACATCCTCCATCCTATTCCAATAGCTGAATTTTTTAGCACCAGAATAACCAAATTAATCAAAAATTTCCCTCACCTCTTTCTTACCTATGCAAACAAAGCAATACAAATGTACATTAAGCCATTCTTTTTCTTTCTTTGGCATTTCACACAAAAACCGCGGTGATCCTACTCTAGCGCATAAGAAGCTATTAACCCAACTATCCAGCAAACAGGAAGTGACAGCTTCGGTGGTCACGAGTGCCATTACTCCGGCAAATCGACTTGAGGTTTAACACTGAAGCAAAAGCAAAAACACCCTAAGACAACTGAAATCTTGCACACGGCTTTTTTTTTAAAAAAGTAACTTTACGTACGAAAATGAGACAGATTGGTTAACTCCATCATGGATTTGTCATACAAAAATGTCGTGTTTCATCATGATACAAAGATTAACAAGGTATGGCCGGAAAATCTGTCAATTGATTGCTTGCCTCCTTTGGCGACAAATGTCAGAAATTTGTTCGTCTCAATTTCAATCGTCCTTTCACAGTGAAAAAAATTTTCTATTTTTTAATTTCTTTGCTTTCCCACTAGCACATAAGTACTGTTCCCGAAGTGATTTAAACGAAGTAACTAATGTTTTGTTAAATATTTTAATATATTAAAATACAAAAAGCTAAACATAAATTCGCTGGAAATGACAGTAGGCACCTCATGACGTAGCAACATAAAAAAATCCTCTCGAATCGGCCATACCTTGTCATCTTTGTATCATGGTGTTTCACTACATAAAAAAACTCGTCAACCTAGGTGAGCTAAAATTTGTACACGGCTTTTTCATAAAAATAGTAAATATAATTTGAACTAATTAAAAAGCTAGAATTAGTCTAAGAGCATTTCTTATGACACCCTAGATCACTGCCCTTATGTCATTTCGTATGGTTACCCATCTGTAGAAGTTTGATTTTTATAGGATTTCATATACTGAAGAAGTTTTCAGTACATTAAAACTGTATAGGACTTATCGTTTCCACAGTACACGTAAAGGTCCTATATTTTTATATGACAACTCCAAGAAGGGGTTGCCCGATTTAGTTTAATTTTGAAATTGTATTTACTATTTTTATGAAAATACTATGTACCAAAGTTCAGCTTTCGACGTTGACGCGTTCTCATGTAGTGTCCAAATATATAGTGAAGAATGAAATTTGTGTATGGCAACCCTTCGAAGGAGTTACCCGATTTGTCCCATTTTCTAACATACGCGTTCTTGAGTTATCATGTGGACACACGGGCGGACGGACAGACAGACGGACGGACGGACGGACAGACGGACTGACAGACAAGCAAAAATCAGAATAACTTTTTATTTTATGCATGGGTGTCTAATCCATTTTGCTCTACCATCATTATTTCTAGGTATAACAAACGGAGTGACAAGCGTAGTATATCCCTTAGATTTCATCTAGGATACAAAATGGGGCTAAGTCGGGCAACCCCTTCTTGGTGTTGACATTTAAAAATTTAGGTTGTTTACGCATGCTTTGAAAACGATCAGGCCTAGACGTTTTTATTGTACTGAAAAGTTCTTCAGAATATGAAATCCTATGAAATCTGTTATAACCATTTTTAATGTCCAATGAACCGCTCTAAGAATGCATCCGAAAAGCCACTTCAGCAATCAAACTCGCACAGAGAGGTGACCACACAAAATTACATACGTAATCATTCATCTACTAGGGTATCATAAGAATTGGTCTTAAACTAATTCTGGCTTTTTTACCTGTTGAACTTATATTTAAAATTACTTTCAAGTAGTGTCCAAATATTTACATTCATTGTGTTTTACTGCAACTAATCAGTACTTGCGTAACTAACATGTGTATATTAATACGTAAGTAGTATTTTCCGTATAAACAAAAATCTTTTGGCACTTACCTACTAAGGTACTGTCGCCGTGTAAATATAACTTAACATGAATACTTAGTAGTAAGTTGATGGAACAAAAGAATAGCTATTGTGATAATTTACAACGCTAGTCAATTCTCACTGCTTCTTTTATTATATAGCCCGCCTTTTTATAATGGTTTTCTTTACATGTGTGTGTTTTTCTAATATACATAGTTATCTGGATTTAGTAATTTAAATGATCCTAATGTTTTGTCCGTTCATTAGGTACCTACTCTGAAGATCTTACTTAATTTCTCATATAATATATAATTACAGCAACTGTAACTATTATAAAAATAATAACTGCTTACTTATTTTGAATACGGTCCTTTAACAGGACTATTAAGTAAGAAACGTACAAACTTGATATGTTTGCCCCTCACTAAGTTGTACGTAATCCTTCCGGGGAAATATTAATTAATTTGTCCCAAATGTATGTATGTACATACGAATTAACCCATTCGTACAACCATTTTGAAGCTTACGCAAAAACACTTTGCAAATTACGTTAACATAGAAAAAATGCTTTTCGCTCCTACATCTTTTCTTGTAATCCGAATACTGAAGTTAACTAAACGACAGTACTTTATCAACGTCAGGGGAGCTTAATTTTGAATAAGCTCTATCTCGTGTTAACATTATTTATCGCATGTTTCTTGTAGGAGTGCTAATTCACTGAGATTTATTCGTAAAATGGACGGTCACGCTGAAACTGAAATTCACTGTGCACAGCTTTTTTAGAGCCGTACTGGAGTGCTCTTCTCTATAGTCAGTTTATTTCATCCATTTTATCACTTATGGCTTTTTGGCATACAGCTTTATCTGGGAGTGAATCAATTTTTTCGTTCCCGATTGACATTTTTTCAGCAATTTAATACGATTAGAGTGAAGTTAATTTAAAAACGCTTTTAGGCTTTTAGATTGAAACAACATTGCAAATACTTTAAAGAGCTTAAAACCTTCAATGATTTTTGAAAAATATTTCAACAAAGGTTTTATTTTGATGTGTTGGGAGGGGAGATGGGGGTGAAGGCACTCAACTAAGCGTATATGTGCTCCCCACAGAAGTATACCAGTACCACAACTGTCGCTAAGTTCATTAAGTTCTGTGTTATACCTCCTTGTGGCAGTCTCTGGAAACCAACTCTTAGTCAAGCACTTGCAGCCCTCCCATACGAAGTTGACTCGACTGCCAGCACACTTCTCTCATAATAATAAATTGCTGTGAGTCGGTAAATATAGCTTCCGAATTAAGTTTAGACTTACTTAACCCTTGCTTTTTTGCAACAAAGGAACACGATTTAGATAACGAAACATGAAGACAGTACTTCCTAACGGACAGTTTGATGAAGTCCTTAGAGAGATAAATTTAGACAGCATTTGCTTTGGGACTTACCATTGCCATCTTGGTGTTCTCGGCCACGATACAAAATTCTTCGAACCTATAATAGAAGTACGATTGCGTATTCTTTTAGCATTTATTCTTATGGGAAATGCTTCAGCATCAACTTGAACTTGTTGCATTATGAATATAAGCCTGCTTACGAAAAGGTCGAGTTAGGAATTGTGTCGTTTATTTCTTTGTACATTTATAATATATTCACTTCGTTTAATAAAGTCGACTTTATATCACAAAACACACAGAGAAATTTAAGCTCACTTCAAAGTGAAAGCAAGTATTTCTTAAATTAGATTTGTGTTCGTTCGAACTTGTTGTCCTTTTGAAAAACACTGAAAATCTATTGTATAAATTATACTACCATAACAACAACAAATTTTCCATTAAAAGAGGCTAATATTTGAATTACCTATGAATAATTAAACATATAAAATATAGAAACCGTTTGCTGCCCTTTCTTTCCACAGCGCAGTGAAAAGGCGCAACTAGTGAAAATATGAAAAGTATGTGTAGCTCTGCCGATTCATTGATTAAAATGCACTTTGAGTCATGTTTGAAGTGAAAAAACTGAATTATGAGATATAAAGGCGAGGTATATGTTGAAATGGATCACAGCAGCATTGTGGAGTACTGTAAAAAAGTATTTAACATTATTTAATACTCTCTCTAATAGTTTAGAAGGTACTGTGAGTTAAAGATTGAAAGACTAATTTTTTTTTGTAATGCCAGAATAGGCAAGCACAAGGCTCCGATTGCTTTCCAGAATGTTTTGTGATATGGAGGCAACAAAATTGAGCACATTTTCTCATTTTTATGTGTAGTGTTATGTTTGTGTAAAACAAATATAACCATAACCTTTTAAATGAACTATACATATACTGTTAAGTCCTCAAAGAATATAAAACTAAAAAATTCCTGAAGCGGCCTTATAGTATGAAGACTTGTGTACATTATACATCAAGAATAAATGCTAAAAGAAGTACGAAGTCGTACTTCCTTAGTACTTTTGCAAACAGAAAAATCGCTAGATGGCATATATTTAAGCATCTTGAGAATCGTACTTATTCTACGAAAATCGTTTAACAGTTGGTATAATACTTTTTAAGGAAGTCGGCTTCAGTTTTATTAGAAGTTAGCCTCTAGCTTTCAGAAGGATTTTTACTACTTGTTTGCAATAATTAACAAGTGAAAAAGCTAGTTTTAGTCTAAGACCAATTCTTATGATACCCTAGATGAAAGCCCGTATAAAATTTCGTATGGTCACCGATCAATGCAAATCGGATTTCTGAAGTGGTTTTTCGCATATATTTCTAGAAAGACAGAAAAAAATTATTATAACCAATTTTAAAGGATTTTGTGTTCTGTTTTAGTACAATAAAAATGGCTAGGACTCATCGTTTTCACAGTATTCGTAAAAAATCTAAATTTTTATCTCATACCTCCCCATACCTATTTTTAGGGTTGGACAAACAAAATCTGCTTAATTTTATTTCTTCTAAAATCAAGTTTAAGTAATATTTGATGTTATACGAGATAACCCCTGACAACAAAATTGGGCCCATATGGAACAGAAAATGAAGCAGTCTAGGTTATACATTTCAGCGATTTAACCACAGCAAAATTTTGTAATCTATCTATTTCGGTAAAGTCATTTCATTGATATTCTACAAGGTCAGATAACTTTCAGCTATGTCATATCGTATACATTAAGTTAAATAGTTTATTTTTTATAAATTAAGTTTTATTCAGTTATTTGCCGATACTCCGTCTGTACATCTGGAAAAATTCTGCGTTTTAATCTTTACTTGCTGATTAAATTTTATCTTCTGTTCTGTGTCATAACTATTTGGAATTTTATTAATACAGCTAATTGATTAAAAAAATTTGTTTGAGAACATAATAAAGACTTCCCTTTACAATACTGCTCTAGGCTTTCAAGAAATTCCACAAATAAGGAGTAGGCGAACAAGTGGTCACATTGCCGGGGTCGGCTGTTTGTCGTTTTTTGACGGAATCGTGTCCTTCAAACTGACCTTTGTCTATTTTCAATCACTGTTCTATCGAAAAAGTACAAATAGTCACAGATTTGCGACTATTAAGAGAATCATACAGTAGAAAATAAATTATATTAAAAAAAAAGGCTTTTAAAATAATAACCTTTTTAAATCAATAAGAAGTAAAAAAAATTTTTCTTTCTCAGTGATATAAATAAGGAAAGTTTAATGCAAAATAAGAAATGCTACAACTCGAATTAAAAGTTTGGGAATGATTTGCAGTTAGACAATTGTGATGATGATTATGGATGCCCAAACTTTTAAGATTTAATCTGAACTGTATCATGTGTTATTTTGCATTAAATTTTCCTTGTTTATATCACTGAGAAGGAAAAAACTTTTTAAATGTTCTTTGATCGAGTTCACGCCAGCTTCCCAAAGCCCTCCGAAATGTGAGCTGGCAGTGCGGATAAACTTCCATTCGGTTCTGTCATTGGCAAAATTTTCTGCAGCTTGTTCGTTAGAATTGCGTATGATAAATTCCAAGTCCTTCTCCCTTTTGTTTAGAGCTTTCACAAAATTGGTTCCGTTATCACTAACTATATGTTTACAATTTCCGCGGAGTGCAACGAATCTCCTGCAAGCTACCAGGAAGCCATCTGCTGAGAGATCACATACCTGTTCCAAGTGTACTGCCTTTGTTGCCATACAAATGAAAAGAGCTATGTGACCCTTTCTGGTTTTGGTGCCTCTCCCTGTAGACATTTTAGTGATACATTTTCCAGCATAATTGTACCGTCGCGGAACAATCTTCAAATTAAAAACTAAAAAATATATAAAAATCCTGACTAATACCAAATCTCCCACGAAGACAATATAGTTGAAGATTCCTCGATGATACCAGTAACATAATCTAAAATACAATAAAAAGAACTATCAGTTAAAACATAAACAATTATAAAGGTCTCAAATCATTTCATGATATGAGACTTTAACCAAAATCCAAACTTAACTAAATAAAAAAGGAATTCCAATCCTAGTACTGCGCCAGGTTTATCTATTTCTTCAGCTAAAATTAAAAAGGAAAACAAATCATTAATAAATATATAAATATTCCACACGAAATGCATATCTTACCTATCGTTATCAGGTGCAACCACGTCTTTTGACTTATCCAATATGACAGCTAACAGCACAGAAAAATCATTCTCATTAGGATCCACGATGACGTCACATCGTGACTTAATGTATGAATGACGTTGGGCTTCATTGTTAACGACACCGGCAGACACAATTTCATTTTGTTTTTGCCAATAATTAGCGAGCAGAAAAACACTTGCGATTTGACTAAGCCACAAGACAGATTGATAGTTCTGACAGGATATTAACAACAAAAACTAAGGGAAGTATTTAAATCCCTGTACTTACCCCATTTTTTAATTAATAAGATTATTAATAATATTTGAGCACCCGATTCTGGGAGTCCTTGAACCCAGCTACAATTAGTCTGAGCAGGTCTGTGATGCTCATTATTTCACTCCAATCCTACTTTCTGTTAATTTGATTAATAATCATCTTTCTTCTTCTGATTACGGATTAAAACCGCCAGTGGAAGTTCCATAATTTGAAATGTGTATTTTTTTTGTAGCATTAGAGGTAATCATCGAATTAATGAATTTTATTGAATTAGTGAATTTTATTTGAATTGATGAATTTTATTAAATTAGTTATAAATTAGAGTAGAGTCGAATTGTTTTCAGTACCTGAATTGTACAGTTTGTACAAAAATTTGTGAGAATAAAACTATAGACTTCTGAAATTTGAAACTCTTCTCTCCTATCACTTCGCAAACCGGCACCGGCCGCCAATTATGTATACTTAGCCCACATTGGGACTTAAGAATAATCAACCCCACTGTGTGAAAATGGTGAAGATGCGGTTATTCGTACTGCTGGTAGGTTAGCCATTACAGGTTGTGTGCTTTGTTGACAATGTCTTGCGCATGTTACACACTTGTGAATTCTTCCTTGTACGACCCGTTTACCATCAATTATCCAAAATTTCATCCATATGTAGTTCAGGGTAAGCTGTGTGCCTCCAAGTAAGGAGAGCGTTAAATAATAAGGTTGGTGACGTGGTGTTTTTGAGGAAGTAATATCTGTTGCTTCAGATCTGTTGAAAGATCAGAGTTTCCTGGTCTTCCTCCAACTCGTAAAATAGCGTCCTTGTCCAGGAATGGGTGTAGCGAAAGCCGCTTGCTGGTTCTCTTCAGCTGTTGACCTTTTTTTAGGGTGGTTATTTCTTCATGAAATTGTTCCAGTTGTGTAATTTTTGTTATGTACTTCCTTGATTCCTCTAACTATTGGGATGCTAGATAGTCAAATTTCCTGGCTGTTACTATTACTGGTGCTAGCCACCCTAATGGATCGTAGATTGTGGCAATTATTGAGAGTCATATTCGCTTGGTTATTTTTGAATATTGTTTATCGAATTTTATTTTGAACTGAAATTCTTCTTGATTCGGATTCCAGTATATTCCAAGGGTTTTTATAATATGACGCTATCCAAATACTAGGATTCCCTATTCAACCATGTCTTCCTTAGATTGAATCCACCTTAGCTTAAGAGGGAGATTATCTCAGTTTGGAGCAGGCGCGCGTCACCTCGTTTGTCTTCACTTGAAAGCATGTCGTCCATATAGAAGTCATTATTTAACACATTCTTTGCTAGTGGATAAGCATCGCCTTCGTATTCTGTAAGCAGCTTCAAAGATTTTACCGCTAGGTAAGCTGCAGAGGTTGTTCCATATGTAACTGTATTCAATACGAATTCTTGCACTGGTTCTCTCGCAGAATGTCTATCGAGTATGCGCTGGAAGTTTCGATCTTCTTTAGCTATCTTAATTTGTCTAAGCATCTTTTCCATCTGTTTTTTCCATCTTATTAGTATTTGATGCAGGTCTTGTTGAAGTTTCTGACCTTTTTGCAATAAATCGTTCAGACTTAATTCCGTGTTTGACTTACACGATCCATCGAGCACTACTCGTAATTTTGTCGTAGTGCTGTTTTTTTTTAAATACTGCAGGGTGGGGCAGGTAGAATACCCTTTATACATGTCCTGTAAATGCATCAGGTATTGGTACGCGGACAATGTATCTGCCGTCTCTATCTCTGCTATGTATTTCTTGGAAATGTTGTGCATATTGATCGGTTACCTAACTAGAAGAGATGTCTTCTTCTATTTCCCACAGTTTTTCGAGCCTTTTGTCTATTTCAGCTGTGGACAGGAAACTGGATACCGTGTTTAGTTTTGATGAATGTAACTGGAGCATGACCAAAGAGAATCCAAACTAACTAAGTGTTTTGCGCCGTAGGTTCCCCTGATATCAGTCCGTCCAATATTACGTTTGCATTACCGTCTGCGCTTAACGATAAATCTATTAGTCCAGGAATATGATTAGTCTCCTCTGCCAGTGTAATATTTCTAAACTTTGTTGGATCAATTCGTGTTGTTTTTGCGTCTGGTAGTAAGAAATTTAACTATTAAAATACAAGCGCTTCTGCAGCAAGGCCTGGGCTTACTGCTTGTTTTAGCTCAATTTGGATAGGTACTTTGCTGGAGGATTTGGCGGACATAGTATCGCCAATTCCCACTATGGTTGCTTTAATACGTTCCTTGGTTAGTTTTAAGATTTGCACTGCTTCTCCAGTAATGAGCGATACCTGTGAGTCGGGGTCTATCAATGCTCTAAAGGGTATTGACTCATTATCCATATTTTTTACATACACCGTGGCAGTTGGTAGTAAAACTTTTGGAAAATTGGTTTTATTGTGTAAAATCATTACATCTTCTACAATTGGCTGGTTTGATTTTCGGCTGTCCTTCTTATTATATGTGGTTACAGGTCTACCCATACTTTTTTGGATTGTTCAACACCTTCATGATCCCTATGCAGCAAGGTGTGGTGCTTTGTGTTGCAGTAATAACACGATTTGTTAGTTCAGCATTTTTCAGTTGCTTTGTGGTGCTTGCAATTGTTGCACAGATTTTTCATATTAATGAATGAGTTTCGTTCCCTTACACTCATTGCCTTAAAATCCATACATTCATATATTGCATATTCTTTGTTGCAGAAGATACATGAACGCTTCAATGTTGTGTGAAATGAACTCTTCTTAATGTTGCTTTGATTTCCATCAGTTTTGGTCTGCCTTGAACTTTTTATGCAGTCTAAAATCCGGTAACGTTTTTCCAAGGAATTCAACAACTGCGTCGTTGATGGCATTTCTTTGGGGTTTGTTAGACTTTCTTCAAATAATCTAAGACTTTCTGCGTCGAGGTTTCTCGTAGCATCATAGCAATCATAGCATCCCATTTATCTGTATTGCAGTTTAACTTCTTTAATGCAGCAAGGCATTCCCTTAGTGTGTCATAAAGCATGTTGAGATCTGTGCGCGGCTTTCTTTGCGTCTATGATGGTATTGATGTACGTCGTAACTATCTTTCTATTATTATTAAATCTAGCCTTTACCAGTTGAATGACAATGTTGTAGTTCTCATTGCTCTGCTGGAGATGTCTGATAAACTTCCTTGCTTCACCTTCAAAATGGAAAAGGTACTACATCTTTTCAACGTTGCTCAGATAGAGGTTATGATCTATCACTTTGGTGAAAATGTCACTGAACGTCCTTCATTCCATACAGTTTCCGCTAAACTTAGGTATTTTTATTGGCGGAAGTTACGGAAAGTTATTGGTGTTGTTCTGATACAAATAAGACATTGGTGATACTAGCTGCTGTATTGCGCCACTTGGATTGGCTGGACTGGCAGCGGATTTTGTTGTTTGTGTGTCCAACTCGGGAGAGGTGAAGGCAAGTGTTGGCATGTCTGTTATTGCGTTAATTGTCTGCTTTGTAGCGGATGGTGCTGGAGATTTGGGCTTTGTACCTTTATTTCGTATTTTTCAATGAGCTTGATAGCGTCAATGTATATGGCCTTTGTTTAATTAAAAACGTCTTCTTTGAAATATAAGCGATCTTCACTAATGCAGGTCACAATATCTCTGTGCAGTTTATTAAAGCTTTCCCAGTAATCTACTTGTTGGAGTCGTTTGTCTACCAACTTTTCTGGGATTCTCCATTCTAGTGATTCTTTGGTGAGATTGGTCTTAAATCTTTCAATATCCCCAGTTATTTGCTTCTAGGTCTTCAATAGGTGCTTATGGGCTTTTAATGAATCCTCTTGTAATGGATCTCTAGGCATTTTGATTTTGATGTAAAGAGAATTCAAACTTAATTTGAATTTTTTTGTGGATACCTGGATATTTTAAGATAAGTTGATATTCAAAGTGAGGAAATAATGCAAAGATTCTTGAATTATTATCACAAGCTGCTGCTAATTCGTAGCGACAATTCAATGGCTCTTGAATAGTTCTTTGCGAAGCTAGTAATGGCTTATTGCTTTTTAATAATAATTCAAAGACTGTTGAAATAATAACGGAGTGTTGTGTTGCTGTTACCGGAAGTAAATGTACAGATTATAATTTCGAAAATAGTCCAAGATTTCTTGACTTATTGCTGTTTCTTAAATTAGCACTCGAAGTACCATATAATGAGACAGAAGTTAATTCAATTTGAGTCTAAAGAAATAAACCACTGTGCGTATAAAAGCAAAACTGTGCATTTATTCATATTCTCATATATCTTAAATACTAACCATTTTACTAAAGAAAGAAAAACACTTGTTTCATATTCCACGTAACGTTTAATTAATTTAAACAAATTTTAACAAACTTTTTACATGCGTTTCGTCTGACTTGGACATTATCGTAGTGGCTTACATGCATACAAACAATTCTAAAATAATTAATTTACCGAGGGAATACAAATGATCACACAGAGAGGTTACATATAAATTGATGGTTAAGCAGGGGGCTTCTATCAGTGAAATTTCATTGGTCATTAACTTAAAAATAAAAAACAACCATCGTCCCTCGCTGTTCCGATTTCTAGGATTTCATATTTGTCCAGTGTCGGATCCGAATTTAACTTATGTAAAATTTCTAGGTCATTTATAGAAAAACTGTGTCCTGTTTCTTTTAAGTGTTTTGAGATGCCCGATGCAGGGTTAGCGGACTTAGATGATCTGATATGTTCGTTGAACCGGGTATTAAAAGATTTTCTAGTCTAACCTATGTAGATTGTATCACAATCACCACAATATATTTTATATATCCCACTCCTTTAAAATTTGTCAAATTTTGGTCTTATTTTCTTATTAAAAATAAAAATTTTTATAATATTTTTATTGAAGAAAACTGGGGATACATTGCATCTTGCCATTGGTTTTCTGAAGAGTTCGACCGATTTGTTAATGTATGGGATTTTCTTCCACTTATTGTCAATGTTAGTTTCAACTATATTAACAGGAAAGACAAATTTTACACCACCATTTCTTAGTTTAACCCTTAGTAAATGATGGACTAATTTTGACTTATATCCATTATTGATGGCTATTTTCTTTAATAGTTTGTAGTTCAGTTTTGAAGTTTTCTTTTTCCAGTGAGACATTCAACAATCTATTAAGCATAGAATGGAATGCCGCCATCTTCGTGCTCCAAGAATATACTTAGTCGAAAGGAATTATATTATCACAGAATGTATTTTTTCTAAATATATTAAACTGAAGTCTATTATTCTCTATTGAGATTGTCAAGTCTAGGAAATTTAGTTTCGTATTGCCTAATTCTGGAGTAAACTTTATACTGTCGTCTAATTTATTTAAAACCTGAGTCAAGAAATTTTGTAATTGTCTGTCAGTTCCCAAACAAATACAGAAGACATCGTCAACATCCTAATCCAGGTAAAGACAAGCTTTAATATAGAGGGTTTCTAGAATTAAAAATAAAGTTTTCAAGAGAATCCATGAAGAACTCAGCATAAAACGAAGAATAAGCTGAGCCCATAGCAAAACCATGCTGCTGTATATATATTTCATTGTTGAACATGAAATAGTTTTGTTTGATGAAGAGATTCGATAAATTAATTAATTGCGATGCTTTTTCGGAGTTATCTACGTTTTGAGAAATCATGCCATTCAATACATCCATCGGTTTTTCCTTTGGAATTGAAGGGAACATGCTACAGACATCAAATAACACCAATTTTACGTTAGGAGGAATGGTGAGATCCTTAGTTCTATAGATAAGGTCTTTCTAATTTGTAATAGAAAAATGTATAGTAAAATGGTAAACATAAAATATTTCCACAAACTGCCAACAGTGCATACAATTAATCACATTGAATACTAAATTATTGCTAACATAACATTTATTTACAATTATTGGAAATTGATTCATGCTAGATACTAATTTAATGTTAACGCGGCCAATTCGTATATTATTGTTGACACCGAGGTTAATAACTTATATAAAATGCAAAGCTTGCATTTGTTGCCTGCAGGAAAATATGTCCTAATTGGTGACTTGTTATGAAAATGAATATTTTTTGTAGGACGAAATGATTTCGCTATGAAATTAAAAAGAGGTTGAGTTCTGAACATTCTCTATTTTATAACTCTGCATTACAAAATTTTGAATTTCATAACTTTTCGTTACAAATTTTTGTATTTCAAATCTTATTAGTATAAAATTTTGAATTTAATATCCCACTCCTTTTACTTCTACAAAAAGATATAAGTTTTTATTTAAAAGAGAAACATAAGATTACACATTTATTGATCAAACTTATGATCAAAATGAATCGTACCTAACAACAACAATGTAAGCAAGATTCTTTTAACTATTCAGTGATCTATATGTAAGAAAATCTACAGTGATTATAATTTTATTAACTATTATTAGTTATTAACTTTGAAAAAGTAAACAGATTTTCTTTAACTACTTCTTAAATACTGAATTCTTTCCAGATTTTCCTGTTTTTAAAACAATTAATTTTTTATAAAGGGTCCGCCATCTAACGTTTTTTTTTTCAACTAGTGCTTATTTCGTGAATGGTAACACTTAGCTCATGTCTGATTTGACAGATAATTAGTTTTATTCTTCCGCTGAACGAATATGGTTGTGTATACGCTTGAACAACGCTGGGAAATATTGCGACATTACTTTGAAAATCATGGTAATGTTGCAGAATGTGTGCGAAAATTGCGTACGGATTTTGGAAGAAGAGAAGCACCGTCAGCTCCGTATGTTCGTTATGTTGTGAAAAAAGTGAAAGAAACTGGCATCCTCATCGATAAACCAAAGCGTGAAAAGCCAAAAACAGTGCGTACACCCGAGAATATTGATTGTGTGGCAGAAAGTGTGCGTGAAGCGCCATCAACATCAATTCACCGTGGTTCTCAACAATTGAACATTTCGGAGACATCATTGAGACGAATTTTGCATAAAGATCTTGGTATGACGCCATACAAAGTCCAATTGGTTCAGGAGTTGAAGCCAACTGACCATCCAATGCGTTTTCGCTTCGCTGAGTGGGCCTGCGATCGACTTACAGAAGATGCCGATTTTGCCAAAAAAATCATCTTTTCGGATGAAGCTCATTTTGATCTTGGCGGGTATGTAAACAAGCAAAATTGTCGCATTTGGGGCACAGAAAACCCGCACGCATACATTGAAAATCCGATACACCCAAAACGAGTCACTGTTTGGTGCGGATTTTGGTCCAGAGGCATAATTGGGCCATTTTTCTTCGAAAATGAGCAAGGAGTGGCCGTTACAGTCAATGGCAATCGTTATCGGGCCATGTTGAACGAATTTTTGTTCAGGAAAATTGAAGAGGAGGATATTGGCAACATTTGGTTTCAACAACAATTTTCCATTTTATTATGCTCTCTTAACATGGTTCATAATTTATTTGGAAGTCTGCCTGGCTTCCAGTGGTGGAGGGCTATGCAGGATTGCCTCGAAGGTCTAAGAAAAACCGGTTAACTTACGAGACTTCATAAAGGCTGATTTTTGGTGAAGCAACAGAGAATTAAGGCTGGAACAGAAGGTGGTGCTGGCGTTGGTGCTGCCGCTTGGAGTTGGCGCTGGCGCATAGTCTGCCGCTTACCTTGTAGCTGAGTATGAATACAATGATGCAGCTTAGTTCTGTGAAACCTAATTTGATATTTTATATTTCAGTTCATATTTCCGCTTTTCATTTTAAATTTTTATAAAAGGGATCCCACAATATATCTGTCCTTTTCATTATTTCGATAATTTTTTCTGTATCATAATTTTCCATTTTGTTTCACTCGAACAAATCGCTTCGAAATCACAAATGTCAATCTTGGCGCGCACCAAAAGTTAAAATTTGGCAAAAGTGCGCTACATCGCCAGCAGCAAGCGCTAGCGCCAGCTACGCACTGTGTCGCCATCATACGAAAATCGTTCTGTTATATTTTGACAGTTTGCGCTACAGCGCCAGCTACGAGCGCCAGCGCCACATTCTGTTTCCCACTTTATATGTCATGATCAATGGTAAAAATGGCAGACACATTGGATGGTGGGAAAAGTGGAGATAGACTGCAATAAAGACGCGAAAAATGTGAACGCTTTCACTTAGAGTGCTGAAATTTTGCACGCGAGCTTTATTAGAAAAAAAGTAAATTTAGTTTCGAAAATAGGACCAATCGGTCAATTTCTTCGTAGGATAACCACACAAAAATTTCGTTTTTCACTATAAATTAGGGCACTGCCTAAGAACGCGTACACGTAGAGAGCTGAAATTTGGTACAAATTGTTTTCAATCGTAAATACTAGTTCATAAATAGACTAAATCGGCCAACCACTTCTTGGTGCTGCCATTCAAGAACTTCGTTGTTCACTATATATTTGCACATTGCCTGAGAACACGTCAACGAACAGCGCTGAAATTTTGCACACAGCGTTCTCACAAAAATAGTAAAAACAGATTCAAAAATGATGTAAATCGGGCAATCCCTTCTTGGTGTTGTCGTATAAAACCAAGAAAGGGTATCCGATTTGAAATGCCGTCTAAAAAACCAAAATTTTGTATGGCAGCACCAAGAAGCAGTTTGTCGATTTACTCTATTTTTGAACTGGTATTTACTATTGCTGTGAAAACACCACGTACCAAATTTGAGCGCTCTGCCTTTGCGCCATCTCTGGCAGTATTCAAGTTTATACTGAAAAAGAAAATTTTTGTATAGCAGCACCAAGAGAGGGTTGCACAATTTAGTCTATTTTTAAACTAGTAATTACCATTACTGCGAAAACATTTTAAACTTAATTTCAGCTGTCCACGTCTAGGCATTCTTAGGCAGTGCCTGAATATATAGTGAACAACAAAATTTTTGTATGGCAACCCTACGAAGGGTTTGTTCGATTGGTTCCATTTTCGAAAGTAAATTTACCTTTCTCTAAAAAAGCCAGCGTATAATATAAGTGAAAGCGTTCTCGAGATATTGTGGTATGATATAAGTTATACATATTTTCCCCGTCTTTGTTGCCGTCTGCCGCCACTTTCACACCATCCAATATGTCTGCCATTTCTATTATTGATCATGAGTGATTTTCTGCTGTCTCACCAAAAATCAGCCTTTATGAAATCACGTAAGCTAACCGATTTTTCTTAGGCCTTCGAGGCCATCCTGCAGAGCCCTCCACCACTAGAAGTCAGGCAGACTTCCGAATAAGTTATCAGCGATGTTAAGAGAATATGATAGAATGGAAAATTTTGTTTATGAAATGACGTAAGCATTTTGGTCGCCAGCTCTCCGTCTACTTCGCGTACTTTGCGAGTATCACCCTTAATTGCTGTCTCTATCATACTCTTTGACGTTCTTGTTCTTCATGTTTTTACTTGAAAAAGTACGCGAACAGATCTTCTATTATATCGCGTTTTATGGAAGCTGTATTCACATACTCGAGAGAAACAATACATTTTTGCCCTTTTTCGGTATGAATGGCACTAATGTCATATCTTTTTGAAAGCCAAATATATATGAGATAGTAACTTTTAATATTTGAATTTATTTAACATCAGTAACGAAGGGCGGAAAATGCAGAGAAAATTAGAAGAATGAAAAAAAAATAAAAAAGACCGTAGCTAGTGGGAGCTTAAATGATGAAGTCGCAGCATGTAGAAATGTCGATAGATTTGCACTCCTAGAATAAATCTACTTCACCTTCATGAATTCTGCTAGGTGTTTACACCTGCAGGCCGAAATGTGCTTTTAAACAAGCAAATTTAAGTCCAACACAAGTTCGCGTCTTACTAAATTTAGCTCAAAATCAAAGTGTATTTATTTCTGAATCCCTGCTTAATGTAACGTAAAGATGCGTATCACCTCTATCATCCCCGTTATCAGTTGCGAAAAAACCGACTTTGTTTTTCTTGTTTTTGTGTTGGTGAAACTGAGGCGTGTTGGTTTTACGTTTGATTTATTAGAATTAGTAAAAATGAGGCTTTGTAGAGGCTGAACCAGAATGAACATAAAGAACCTTACGAATTTGAATGATTCTGAGTATTACTTACGGATGAGTGGCACTTTTGCCGTAAATAGACGTCACATTCCGTTTTCAATTTTTAAAAAGTCGTAAAAGCAAAAAAAAATAACAAATAAAAGATGATTTAATTGAAGATTTGTGCTTTTTATGGAAATTATATAAAAAATATAAGAAGCATAATCTAAAGAAAAATCGGCAGCTGTTCCAGAGGCAATATCTCCTTTTCTGAGCTCCTTCTCAAACTTTTTTCTTAGAAGGGATCAACTATTTTCACATTCCTCTTCTATAATAAAATAAAATATTTAGAGTGTTACCGACTTCAATAATATTTCTCTAATATCACTGGATAAACAAACGCGTCCGAAAGTAACGAGAACTTTACTTACCGCAGTTTGACATTTACACTTAACGAAACCTTCTTTATCGAGGCTTAAGGTTAATTCGGGTGCGTCTGTTTAATTTAAAGAGTAAGTTCGCCTTACGTGAGTAACTTTACTTACGTATATGCCTATTGCGGTTGATTCTTATATCAGCAGCTTCAGTTCCACGTAAAAGGTTTTGCGCATAACTTGTCCAAATACTTACTGATGGAAGAATCGACAATTTTATATGCATTTATGATATGTTGTTAGTCCTTAACTCTAATTGTATAATAAAAGAATCAGCTGAACTCACAACAACTTTCTTTGAATTGAATTACGAAAGGAACGATGGACCGGGTGTGTCAAAGCGGATCTGGTGCCGAAAATTCTTCGAAACGGCACATCTAATAATAATATAATAATAATAATAATATATATATTTTGTGGTAAACGATACTACAAGATTGACAATCTTTTAAATTAGTATCTATTGAACAGACGGGCAAATAAAAATTCAAAGACTAACATCAAAACCAAAATAAAAATAAAAATAATATAAAATAAAAAATTCAAAAATTAATTAGAACTAGAATCAAAATTAACATTAAAAATAAAATTGAAATCAAAATTAAAATAAAAACTTAAAATTAAGATCAAATTAAAATCAACAAATCAAAATTAAAAACAAATTGAAAATTAACGAAATTCAGATCAAAATGAGAATTAAGAAATTTAAATTTAATTTCAAAACAGAATCAAAAATTTAAAAATTAAATCAAAATTCAATAAAAAAAGGGAAGAGAAAGAATAAAAAACAATAACATAACAAATGCGTGTGTGTCGCAGACAAAAACGAGAGTTACTCTAGAAAATCAACAAGGAGCCGTCTGAATGTTCCGAATGAATCTGCCCGCTGAATGTGACCGGGCAGCTCGTTCCAAGAACGAACTGCCTGAACAATGTAAGAACCTTCAAAGACTGATGTTAGGAATCGAGGTATTAAAAACTTACGCCCTCTGGCAGAGTTAAGAGGTCGGACCAAGTTAGCCAGATATGCAGGTTTGGTTGTAGTAATAAGCTTGTACATAAAAAATAAAACTCTGCGCTTCAGATACACTTCCAGCGGACATCTAAGTAGAGCAAGTCTAAGATGAGACACATGGTCAAACCTTCGTAATCCAAAAATAAACCTGACGCAGCCATTGAACGCGACATTTAATTTTCTAGTGCAGCTTGAATCCAATTTCGTAAAAACAAGGCAACCATAAGTAAAGTGTTGAAGGACTAAAGTCTTGATTAGATGGCAACGCAATTGGGGCGACAGAAAACTAGCCGATAGCCATAAGCGACGAAGAGTTGCGTAAATTTTGGATACGGAGGCCTGAATATGGTCGCAACATTTCATATTCGAACTAAGTGTAACGCCCAAATTACGGACCTTGTTCACGTACGGAATCACAACTCCATCCACAGTGACAGCTGGTAGATCCGAAGAATCCATCGAAGTAGTTGAAAAGGCAATACACTGAGACTTATTAGGATTTATTTTAAGATTATGTGCAAATGCCCACTTACTAATTTCGAGTAAATCGCTGTTGATTCTATCCACACAGTCTTCCATCAAACCTATGGGGCGACTAAGATAAATTTGAACGTCATCGGCATAAATATGAATATTAACGTCACGAGTTACAAGCGGCAAGTCGTTGATATATAGGGTATGTCAACAGTTTCGTGAAATTATTTGAGTCCTGATCAGCAATATACATCCGATGTTCTTGAGTGCCAATATAGTGAATCCTTACTACGAGATTCATTGCTTTCCGTTCCCGCTCTGCACAGTACCAAACCCTAACAGGAGAGCCACCCGCCCCGTTACCATGAGCTTGAGCCGGCGAAGACTATGAAGCTCTCGAAAACTGCTAGGGCGGTACAGTTTGGAAATGTCCGACTAGATCAACTTCATCCCAAAGACGGACGAAGTTATGATGAGTGTCGTTACATGACTTCTTGTAATGTTGATGGAACGAGAGAGCATACCGTCTTCAAAACCTCTCCTTTAATTTAGAAATTTATTTAGTTCACGTGAATTATTACGTTCTTCGATTTAAATGCTCTCTGCGTAAAAGTTTCTCCCGGATGCGATCAATGACTTCCTGGCCCACCTATTGCCTGAAAATTTTACGTTTTAAACTGTGATAATGTGTTGTTATCTCTACGTCAATACTGGCACTTCTTATCGCTTTTGAAATCTTCTCACAAAGAATAGTACAGTTAAATTGAAGAACCCCGAATGGCAATGAACCTTGAAACATTTAATCCTATTAGAACTATCGATACAAAGCCTCAATTATCAAAATATATAAAACAATTATTTCTTATATCCTTGATTATCCAATCAGCTGAATGTTTCTCATATATTCAACAAGGATAAATGTAATCAGTTTGTTTCCCCGTCCGACTATGTATATCACGATTTCCTATCTATACACATCCATATGTATGTAAGTAGGAATATACTCCTCAATCCATTTTGATACCAAATGGAAGCGGACAATCGCACATGCTGTGCTCGGAAACCCCCCGAGCAATTATTTTTGCAACAGAAGATTGATATCCTCGAAATGGGATAGCATTTGTCTTAATATGGAGCATCCACGAAGCAATGGATAAATAAAAGAAAATACTTTATGAGGATTACACACCATGGGCGGCCTGTGTAGACTGTATCTTGTTATCTTTTGATTACCTCATATTTTCGCTTTACTTCATGATTTTTTATGAAAACTGGGGAAAACGAACAATTTTCTGAAGCCAAACGGAACCTTAACGTTACGGGTAGTGCTTTGTATACTCCTTATTATGTCCCAAAAACTTGCCTTTCGTACCACTACCATGAATTCTGTACCCATTCTATATACTCCCTCCTGCGTAAAAAAAGAAATAAAAATAGGTATGAGACTGGTCCAACTGAATTTTTCTCATCTCATATTAATTTTCTTCATTTTGGTGGCGTGAGTTTGTAATGGCATTGTTATTTGCGGAACAAATTGCTCCACCGCGTGTATAGAAAGTTTTTCTGCAACAGATTATTGTCCAATCAGAGAGAGTAATGATCATGAATAGCTTGAAAAAGTGCTTAATGAAGTACGTCGTTCAAAAAACGTTTATTTTTTACATTTTTTTGATTTTTACGGTAGTAGGCTTTATGGAAAATTGTACATTTTGATTAGAGGAGGCAAAGTCATACACATATTTTTGAAATTTGTTAAAATACTTTTAAGTGCCCGTCAAAGCAGTTATTAATCGCAACTAAGCTTTCTATGGTTCTCGGGCTTCCACCATACTACAATTCTGTTCTACTTCGATATTATTATTATGTATGAACCAGCCTGGGAAAATGACACTAAATTGTCCTCTGCCGATCTTTAAAAATTAAGTTATCTAAGGCAAACAACCCAAATTATTAAGTTGTTTTCCTGCTGAACCGAGTACAAGCAGAGCAAGATAGAGTTTTCATTTCGCTTGTAATTTTCATAATCAGTATGCGTGGCTCGGATGGAATCTTTCCCACCGAATCGAGCAAAGCAAAGTTCAAAGGTTTACAAATCGAAGAGAAGTCGCCTGAGAGACGAATAATATATTTCATATTGATAAATACCGAGCCACTTATCGTAAATAATAGATAAAATTGAATTTTTCTCTAGAATTAGCAAAGAGCTGATAAAGAAGAGGAAGCAAGAAATTCATATACAGCAAACATGTATGCGCAAAATATGTTATAAGAGCAGTTGGCCCTTTCACCCTTAAAATTAAAGCTAAAAATGGGTTACCTTGTGAAGGAAATCAGGTCAGGTTCAGGTCCTACAGTTTGTAATTGCAGATTTTTTGTAGCCGCTTAGAAATTCAATTGCTTTCTATGGTAACAGACGCAAGCATACTGAAGCCTGAATTTTCTTAAATTTGGTGACGAAAAATTCAGGCTTAAATAACATTGAAAATTTCTGATAAGTAAAGGTCGATTGTAACAGGTTTGCTCATTGATCATATGAAATAAATTGCCTTGCGTCAAATTCGGACTTGTTTTGAGAGGATAAAAAGGAATCACCGTAACGCAAAATATTGAATAGTGCATATGTCCATAAAAAAATATTATAATAAGAAATTACTACATGTCTAGAAATTACATTTAGGAATCTAAACGCTTTGAAACCTTTGTTGAACCCTTTTGATAAAAAAAAATCCATGCGATTTTATACTTAGATGAAATCATAGGATATACATACTAAGTTTGTCATTCCGTTTGTAACGCACAGAAAAAATGCTAGTAAATCAAAATGAGTTGGACACCCACGCATAATGTCGGAGCAGAACTTAAAGTACTTCAAACCTAGCAAAACAAACAACAAAACAAAGGTTAGCATTAGGAGAAGACAAAAAACATATTACTACTAGTGATAAAATTGTAATTTGCTCACCTTTGGGGATTACCTTGACTGACAAAAAGCGCTCATACACGTTGCACAGGCATCCATTGGTTAGCGGCTAAAATAAAACTGGACATAATTAATAAAATTCATTAAAATCACTTAAGAAAACAGCTAACATACAAAACAATGACAAAACAAAGCAATTTTACACGAAAAATAATTTACGAGAAATATGGAAACAAACAACAGCATATAACCGGAGTATACGTTTTCTTTCTTCCAAAGATACTCCCTGTTTCCTTTGTTCCTTTAGTTCTGAAAACAGAATCAATCAATCAATTGTCTATCATCAAAATGAAAGAAAAGAGAAAAAAAAACAAATGCTCATACTACTGATGCGTGAGGCTGCAAGGGCAGCAAAACACCTTTGCTCGTGCGTGAGTGCACAAGGGTAGTAAAGTGCTATAGATGGACAAAAGGGTCAGATTAGTCAGTATTCCGCGCGTGAGCAGAAGTGTAGCAGTATGCTACTATAAAGAAGAAGCGCAGATTAGTCTCTGCAGCAGAATTATTCTTCTGCTTAGATGTAGGCAGGAGTATTGCAAATGATAGGGGTTTTCAGATTAATCTCTGAAATAGAATTAATCTTCTATAATCAGATTGGGAATAATATTCTTGCCACTCGGATTAGTCTCCGAATCAGATGAGCTCTGAACCAAGAATGATTTTGTGCTGCGGCTCGTCGGCTTTATATAGCCGCCGCATCCAGTTATGGGTTGTCGTCTTTTGGTGTTACCCTAGCCACGTTTATTTCGATTTCTGAATGTATCTCATACAGCTGACTGACGTAATGTCACTTTCTGTCACCGAAAAGATGCAAATATACGGACATAGGTGGAATTCAGGTAAGTTTGCTATATTTATATGTAATTTGTTAAGTATTAATGAATTATTTGTTAATTTTCCAAGTGGGAACTTGTGTAGGATGCCTGTAGGTAGAAACAGAATTGGAGGAATTATTGTACTAGATAAGTATATGTGTTTCTTTTTAATCTTAACTAATGATTCTTTGTGGATTTTTTTTTCTTTTTTAGGAGGAAACGAATATAAGTACCAACAAAGAAAAGAATCGGGGGAATAAACTACGTCAGAGGACTGAACAACTACTAATATTACAAAATTAATTTAAAATTTAAAGACTACGACTATAAAATTAAATATGAAAATTCAATAAACAACTACAAATAACAAAAAATAAGAAAAAAAACAAGTTAAAATTAAAATTAAAATCCAGTTGAATCTTATTCCAGGTTATTATTAATTTATTCGTTCTGAAAAACGACAGGAAAAACAAAATTGAGCCTCTGCCAACAAAATAAATGTCGATGGGTAGTAATGAAAAATGCCCTTTGCTAGTACGTGACAGCACAAAGGTACCAAAATGCCTCCTCTCGTGCGTGAGGGCACAAGTTTAGCAGAATGCTTCTATAGAACAACAAATTCAAATTTATCTCTGAATATAGATTTATTATACACAAAGTCGTATCAATATGTTTCTGTAAAGAAATAGCCTTTTTATGGTGCGTGAGCGCACAAGGGCAGCAAAATACCTTTGCTCGTGCGTGAGGGCACAAGAATAGCAAAGTGCAGTAGACGATAAAATGAGTCAGAAGGGTACCAATATCCTTTTATAAAGAAGAAGCGCAGATTAATCTCTGCATCAGAATTATTCTTCTGTAAATGTGAGCAGGAGAGTTGCATATTCATCTCTGTGCAGAATTATTCTTCTGCATACGTGTGGGCAGGATAGTAGCAGATTATTCTCTGCGTAGAATTTTCAGATTAGTCTCTGAAATATTGAATTGATCTTCTATAATGGATGTTGGAAATATTATTCTTGTTTCTCGGATTAGTCTCTGAATCAGATGAACTCTGAACCAAGAATGATCTTGCGCTGCGGCTCGTCGGCTTTATATACCCGCCGCATCCAGTTATGAGTTGTCGCCTCTTGGCTTTTATGCAGTTTTGTATTGATTTATTGATTTTATTAATGACTTTTGATTGGTTTTAGGTGAAATATAGATTCTAAGAATTTTAGCGGATGTTTTGCAGTATGTGTGCAATGTTCGGGTGGATTTGGTTCGAATTTTGAGCTAAATTCTCGAGAATTTAAAATGTGTGAAATTAGAGAAGCATTTAGTCATTTATTAATTTAGCTTGATACTTTGTGGTTTTTCTTATATCATATTTCAGGAAACATTTCGACGTGGGAAGGTAACTACGTCGGTGGACTGAACACTGTTGTTAATGTATATATATGGAAAACCATAATCGTATAACATGTTATACCCTAGACACACAACACCATCTAATGAATCATTAGTATTACTTATTCATTAAAATCCCGTATGTCATACAATACTTATAATCATGGTTTGAAAATCAGATCATAATTAAGTACACTATTTTTTTTTCCTTAATTCTAGTGAGGAAAAATATGCTAGAACTGAATGTATTTTGGCATATAATATAAATCTGAAGCTCCAAAGTGCATCTGCCCATTTGAAAAATAAGAAGAAGAAAAACAATGTACAAACTATTTTATCAAAATACTTTTTAATATAATGTTTTTTCATTTCCAAATCGTTAAATTGAAAAATTAAATAAATAAAAACTAAGTTTATAGCGTCGATTTGATCCATCTCGGTTCTTCATTGTCATAAATACTCAAAACCAGTTTGACAGTACAACTTAATTAAGGAAATGGCTGTGCGGCTGCTGTTGCCTAATGAATCATTATGGTCTTATGAGTCATTAGGAGCGCTGCGTGTCTAGGGCATTATGCTTTATATGATCACAAGACAAAATGTACAGCCAGCTCTCTGGCTTAAAGCTTGTAGAACTGGGTTCATAACTAAAATGTTAATGTTAGCTATGTTCTTCAGAAGGCTTGGTCCAAGTGGGAGATCCCCACAAAAGAAAAATAACTTGAGAATTCTGACAGGAATCCTAATTGGTCACTGTAAGCTCAACTAATATCTACATCGGACAGTAAAATTTACAGTTTCTAAATTTTGTCGACTTCGAGAAGAAGAACTGCTGGAAGAACTATAAGAGAGATTGTGCCGCAGTGCAGAAGATAATTACCCGCCTACTGTAAAATTGTCACAATTGTACAAACAGCTGAGTTTGGCTATTACTGTCTGGCTATTGTTGTCTGGCTATTACTGCCATTATAATACACTGTAGAGCCTCGAATTTACTGAATCAATGTTTCTATCCGTCAATATTACCTCAGTGTGAATGCATCATTCTCTCCTGATATTTTCGTCTACCCCTTTATCCCACAAAGTGTATTCAGATCTTATTGATTGATTAAACCGATCGTTCAAGTATATCAAAAAGGTCCGTTTTACTTATCTTTAGTTTTGGTAGAAATTTAAAACTAATAGTCTGAAATTCGCATTTGCGCACATAATAATAAGTAAAATTAACTAATTCTCTGGATTATTGAAGAATTAAAGACTCTCGGATTTTTTTTTTTATTTCGATAAATGCAGTTGGTGACCTATCAATTTCAAATATTTAATAGTTAACCGAAGAAAGGTACAAAAGGCACACATATCGGACGAATATTGGTTTGTCGTATGCCAAATTGGAAGTTTTTGACCTAAAAGGTGATTTATAGATTTTTGATTGCGTTTTTTCCGAATCTTTGATCGGTTCTTTCTTAACTCTGAACGTTGCTGCGATAATGAGCAGCACCTTTGTAGCATGTTCCTAAAAATCAGCACTTGTAAATAATGATATGTCGTAAACGCCAATTTTTATAACGTACTACAATATTTTCTTGCAAATTGCAATTATTTTTGGCTGGGTATTGATTTGTCGCACATATATAAGCGACAAACATACGTTAAAGCAAAAAAAAATTATTCACTTTTGTTATGCCGTACGTGCATAGTAAACTAGCAAAAATCAATCAACATACGACAATAATATAAAAAATATTTTGGACATGGTTTGTCGTACGTGCTTAAAATTTGCCTTAGTCAACCAAAAAGTATAAAAACATTAGCGACGGTCCCAACAAACATTTGGAGGTCAAAAGGATTACCAATTAACCGCCATTTGACCGAAAGCCCAAAACTGGTCAGAGCCCAATAGACGTTTCAATGGCACCGGTTCAACGTCTAACTGTCGACAATCTTCCACTTGCAAACCAACAAAAGGTAGTCGATATCGACGCCACTTTGTGGATTTATAGACGTCGCTATTAGCAATTAATTACGGTAATTCAACGTCTTATTGTCAACAAGGAGCCCACCAAAATGTGGTGTGAAGCGACGTCATTTTGTGCACATATTAAACGTCTCTATTAGACATAAATGACGCCAGTTTAACGTCTAATGTTCGAAAATTTGATGCTTTTGCACCAAAATTTGGTCATTACCGACGACATTCTGACGTCTGTATTTAAAGTAAACAATGACTATATGTCGTCTTTTATACGCATTTTTAACCCAGAATCGAATCAGCTATTGACGTCAAACCAGAATAAAATGACGTATGAATTCTCGTCTAAAAAACATCATATCTT
The DNA here is from genome assembly GCA_963924295.1 of Dioctria rufipes. Taxonomy (NCBI): domain Eukaryota; kingdom Metazoa; phylum Arthropoda; class Insecta; order Diptera; family Asilidae; genus Dioctria; species Dioctria rufipes. The sequence goes on along the minus strand of OZ002741.1, from coordinate 78,959,191 downwards.
CGTTTATTACTTAAACTTCAATCAAAGCTTAAGAGTGCCAAATAATAGCTTTCTAAGGAATTTTGAAGCAAAAGTGGCACAAGTATGATTAGCTAACTTTTTTCAAAATATTATCTAACCATTTTGATGCACATTTCTACAAAGTAATGATATTATACTTGCGCAAAGTAGAATTAAATATATCAGCTTTTATCTACCAAGGCTAGGATTATATTGTGTCAAATCAAGCAGCGAGGAAGGCATTAATCTGTTAGAAAATAGAATAAAAAGAAATATTAACTGCATTTAATAAAATACACAACTAATATTCAAAAAGCAATAAAAAATTTATTCATTTTCCAAACTAAACAAACTGTCCATCTTATAAAAGTATTTATCTCGTTACGATTGAAGTGTGTTATTGAATATATTGTCTTAGTTTACAGTATTGTTCTTTTTCATTAACCGTTCCTGGGAATGTTTTAACAAATTTTTTATATTGTTATTAATTTCAGTTTGTGTGGCTTCCGGATTATTTTTAATTATAGATTCATATATGGAATCCAAGACATGAACGAAGTTGCAAAATTTCAACTTATTCCTTATGCCGACCCATGAAAACTGAGCTAAAGTTTCGTCGGTTGCAAGAATTTTGAGGCATTTTCTCAGTGAAGAACCAACACCTTTCCCTCCGATTTGCCGAAATCTTTCAATCTAAAAATATCATAAAATATAATATGCGTTACTTTACTAAAAATCATTTTAATATCATTTACCAGTTGTTGTTTTTGTACAAAATTTGAAGATAATTCTCTTTCAAAATCAGTTAACTCTTCAGGTGTCGTAAAGCCAACAGGGGTGTATAAAAATGTTCTGGAATCTTTCGGTAAAAAATTGAGTGTCAGATCTTCTCTCAAAATTTGTAATAAATTATTCATGGCAGATTGAGTAATTTTGTTGTTCACACTCCATGCTGCCAAATTATGAGTAAAACTAGTTTCCCTACTGCTAACGGCTACTTCGTCATTAGCACGAGGATCTTTGTTGTAAAAGTCAGATAAATCGAAGTTATTACCTTCATCAATAGCACAGTCTTTGTTACTACTGGATTCAAAACTTTCAAAAATATTACTAGATCCTACTTCTTGTTTTTTCCTACTTTCTTTAACAAATTCTTCATTATTAATTTGATTTAAGTTATTCTTAATTTTCGATTTCAGATACTTCCTATTTAATAAACTTAAATTTTTATACTTCTTTGATATATTTGACATTTTGACAAATAAGTTGCTGTTAAGTTGCATCAGAAATTAAGTACCCAAAATACTATACAAATCGTTGCATAATCAAATCTAATTTTTAAATTTGGAATAATCATACACTTTTATTGAAATAATCGTGTACTAAAATACAAAAAATATCGGAGATTTATCCTTTAAATAATTTCTCTATGCAGTGGCCGTAAAATGTCGGCAAAAAGTCTACATACTGACGTACACAACCAGAGTCGTAAAAAAGTTCTAAGAATGACGATTTTCAAACTTGAATTGCTTCCTTATTTTCTTATAAACTCTGTATTTAATGTACTTATATTTAACTCTGTTTCAAAATACTTGTATTGTAGGGAATTTGCACTTAAATTTTCCCCCAATCAAACCAATATCAGTTACTTAAGAACTAAAAATTTACCAGATAAGTAAAGAAACTTGTTTTCCACTCTTTATTTTTCACAGTTGCTTAAAATAAGGAAAATATTTATGCTGAAGCACCTGATAGTTTCCACAAATTTAACAAAAATATAAGCTAAAACCACTTTTACCAAGATTTCAGAACTTTATCAGCAAGAAGAAACGTCGTACTTCCATTACACTTGTTCATAACTAACTGTGATGTGATCAAATAAGATTTCTCATGAACGCAAACGAAATTTTTTTTTTCAAAATGGCGTATACGGCTATTAAAGGAATCCGAGTTTAAGTGACTAATACAAGTTCAGATTTAATCAAGTGTACCCGCAGTAGTCATAGAATTCTTTAAAAAGTAGGGAAAAAGGCGACAAACCGACATGTACAACCAGACTCGTAAAAGAGTTCTAAGAATGACGATTTTCAGATGGCATATATGAAAAATGACTATGAAAGCCATCCAAGTTAAGTGACTAATACAGTCTCAAATTTGAAGAAATATGCCTAGAAGACCTACAATAGCCGTAGAATTCGTTAAAATCTCGGCAAAAAGACGACAAGCGGACGTCAGCAACCAGAGACGTAAAAACGCTTTAAAAATGACGTTTTTCAGATTTTGAAACAAAAATTACTCAGATACATTTTGTCCATAAAGGCGTATGTATGACGTCCAAGTGGAATTGACTCATATGAGTCTCAAACTGACTATATTTAGCTACAGTAGGCTTAAAATAATTTAAAAGTACATGAAAAAGACGAAAATGAGACGTACTCAGTCAGAGTCATAAAGACGTGGTATAAGTGACGTCTATTTGATGAGCAAGGTCGCAAATTGTTTGTTGGGGGTACATTATCCTTTGGAGTGACTCCTGCATCGTGCAAAACAAAAAAAAAACAAAAAAGAGTCAAATATCCACGTAATAGTATTATAAAGTTTATTTAAAAAGAGTTGAGCTAAAACTAAAGTAAATTTCTTTTTTAAAGAATTGGAAATTATTTAATATAAAAATAGGGAAAAACCGTTGACAGCAATTAAAGTACATTTATAAATTGCAGGTACAAATAAAAACAATTTCAACTATTTTTTTTAATCAATTTAATAGACTTTTTTTATAAAAACACATTATTATAAAAATACTTTATAAAAGAAATGTAATATAAAAGTAATCTTGGTTATTCATCATCGCATTCAACTGTTAATTGATGTTTTCTGACATATCTTAACCTTTCTAGTTCGGCTCGACGTTTTCTTTTCTTTTGTTTGCTTGAATGTAAGCTTTCTTGGATTATTGGAAGAGAATCAAAGTCACTAGATACTAGATAGATTTACTTGTGAGTTTATTTTATCACTGTTGTTAAGTTCTTCACTCATCTTGCACTATTTATATTAATAATAATAGTAATAAAAAAAATTCTGCCGAAACATTTTCTGTAAATTTCTGAGAAGAAATAAACTAGCGTCTACGCTCATAAAAATTATTAGCCGCCCCCCAAGCACCCATTGCCGTACAAATGCAAACAAATTTTGAAGAACATGTACGGAAGGCCACAAATTTTTCTTAGAAATTTAATGGAAATTTTTTCCATAGAATTGTTATGCATTAATGGAAGGCGAGAACGGTTGCTCGAGCCATTAACAATTTTTATGAGCGCAGACTCTTAGATGAGCAAAAAAAGAGGAGAGTGAAGGCCGCGGAGAGGGGGAGGGCCAGGTTTTTGTCATTCATTTCCCCTTTCGCGGCAGTTCACAAACCAACATAAGAAGTTTTACTTCAATAACAACTGTCCTGCTATATTTTCTTCACAATCAGACTAATTTGAAAACTGTTGAGCAAAAATCCTCAACGAAATGCTTAATTCAAGAAGCTGTCTGCGTCCATCATCCATGATATATATATAGAAACCTTAAAATTCTGGAAATCTATAGCTTATCACTACTAAGATATCTTAAAAGTATGTCCTATAGAAATGTAACGCTTACAATCATTCAAAGGCAACCATCAGACTTTAAAAGGTACTGTAGTAAATCTTGCTGTTTGCATTTTGCAAAATAGCTTTTACAAAAAGAAAATTTTTAAAATAGGGAAGATCTGATTTAATCTCACTTCAATTTAAAATTATAATGGAAGAGAGCTTGGATATAAACCCACATATTTACTAAAAAAAACCAACAAAGAAAACATTGGGAACAGCGAAAAATTTGATTAATCGAAAACTAAATATAATTGAAAATAAAAGTAAGTCCATTTCAAAAGAAAAAACTACCGATATTAATAGCCAAGAGTAAGATAGAGCTCTTTTACAAATAAATTAAATACATTGACATCTTTGAGTAACTTCAACCAATTTAATATAGCATATGAACTAGAGTACAGTTTATTATTTTTCTTGTTTCAAGCTCCGTAAGGAATTTGTTTTCGTTATATTTTCATCATAAATCAATTTGTTTACTTTATCCTTATTATTAGTATCCGGTAATGATTATTTCAAAGTACCAACAGTATTACAAAACAAATTCAAGTGATGCCACTTCTGTTTGGACGAATTTTTATACCCTAGCTAGATGATGAAATCATAAGGTATAATAACTCTGTCATTCCGTTTGAAACGCAAAGAAATAATAGTAGAGCAAAATAGATTGGACCCCCGTTCATAAAATTAAAATTTATTTTGATTTTTGCATGTCCATCTGTCCGTCCGCACGTTAACTGGTGAACGCGAAATGTTGTAGACGGACTTTTTTTAAAAAAAATAATTTAAAGTTTGAAAATGGAACAAATCGGGCAAAATCCTTTCATCGTATTGCCATACAAAACTTTGGAGTTTCATTATATATTTGGACATTGCCTGGGAATGTGTCGAATTAGAGAGTTGAAATTTGTTGCACAGGGTTTTCTTAAAAATAGTAAATGAAATTTTAAAAATTAACTAAATTGGGAAACCGTTTATTGGTGTTGCCATACGGAACTTTTGATATTCATTTTATTTAACTTTTATGCTCATCCAGGGTTGGTATAACATATTGGTCTTATACCAATTGTAGCTTTTTCTCTTGTTATAACTATATACTCATATTAAAAAATGAAGCTTTGCTATAGGTTTTTTTTTGCTTTTTTTTTTTTCAAAAATAAGAGGTAATTCTCATAAAATTATTTAAATCTTTTGTGGTATGAATATGCAATTTCCAACATTATTCAATATTTGAGTGGCGTATGTGCTCTTGAATTGGCGTATACGACAAACTCATACTGAATTAAATTAATTATAACTCATAAACTACTTTAATAGGAAGCCTAATTAGCAGTTTTAGTAATCTAATAAATCGGAATAACCATGGTACAAAAATAACATAATCCTATCTGGCATATATTTTCTAATTGATGGTAAGACATTAAAATTTGTTTTCCAGCACTATGACTAAATGGCGTATACGACAAACCAATATTCGTCCGACGACATGATACTAACCTTTCCCACCTTTTCCTTTGTTAAAATTTAGCTGCCACGAAGGTCATGCGATATTTCAAACATAAAACAACACCGAGGGATGACATTAAATTTAATTTATACCTAACGATGGACATTTCATAGAGCTTGGTCAAATTACCCTTCAGACGTATTTTACCGTTGCCTTAACACTTCACAACAAAATGTAAAATGCTAGATAAAACCTAGCTGTTGACGGGGGTGATTATTCCTTAGCTCGCAATTAATGTGCTGCGGTGTTGCTGCCGTTGACAGGGATCCACTTTTTCAGCTCAAGTGACACTTTCGTAAGCCTTTGTTGTAACACAGTGCCGCATTCAATGGAGAAGAGGTGAGATGACAATGAGATAGACAAAATGGCGAAGTTGAATGGCTAAAAGGGCCAAATTACCATCAAGTGCACTTCAGATGTAAATCAAGAACGCCCATCGTAGTAACAGCAAGTAAAATTCTACAAGAAAATGAAAGAACGTGACCTCGTTAAGGTGCTTTGTTTGGAGATTTTCTAGGTATAAGACCAAAGCGTCAAGTTGTATCTGCTGCTTATGCTGCTGGTGCACAGGTATAAGTTATAAGAATAGTATCAGAAAACTGGAAGAGTGGATAGAAAATGAATTGCGTTATCCCGATATATTTGACGGCATCAATCCAGGCACATTGATTACTATTCGAGAAATCAAAGTTAAAAATTTCACAGTAAATATGAGAATTTCAATTAGAACCCCTTAGGAAATTACGCAAACGAAACCATATATCTCTGTCGCTATGCGATAATCAATCATAATTGCAAGTTGAAATTGATTACTTCTTTACGGTCAGTTGTGATTGGCAGCCATATTTGAAACGAAATTCGCTAGCTACCATTACTTTGTCTTTATCTAAGAATTTTCTCCTGGAGCAATTTCTCCTTCTAGCAATTAAGTTATGAATTAAAGATTTTTTTCTAAATCCACTAGCCAGACAGCAGTTGAAGAAGGTAATTATGGACCTTTGCAACATATTGTCGAAGACTTTTGAAGATTTATTGTGGGATTATAGTTGCAGGAAAGAGTAATATAAAAAAGTTGAAAGAGTCGAAAAATTTTATGAAAGCCTACAACGATGAATTTCGACAGGATGAGTGCAGTAACTGTTGATGAGTTCATTCGACGTACACGTGCCTCTTCACGGTAGCTTTGCTACCCAGTTTCTCAGGTCGACTAAATGTCGAAGCATAGAATTTTATACCTTTTTATATTTAAAGTAAAACTTAAATCAAGTTCCCAAGTAATAGAGGTTGAATTTCCTATCATCGAGGGTCGATCGACATCTTTTGGTTAAAATTACGTAAACTTATATATATATAACCTTAACTTAGGGGCTCAAAAGCAGAGGGGTACAGGTACACTTTTCACACTTTTGAGATATAAAACTTTAAAGTTGGTTGGATATCCTAAATTCTGTGTAAAGTCTTAATTTTATGTAGTTATACTAAGAATAGGCCGGATATCTTAATAACTTTTTGTTTTGGTTAAAATAAGTTGCGATATATTTTGGTTTACACCCCTTTTCCTGTAAAAATTGTACTTGTGTCCCTATGCTTTTTGTTGGTTTTATTCAAATATAAAATCGGATTATTTAGTATTATAACAAATCAGTTATTTAAAGAAGTAGAAAAGGAAAAATAAATCCAAAAGAAAATATAGTTCATATTCTCTTTCGTTATTATCAAGAGAGTTGCATCATTCTAGTCAGACTCTAAGATATTATTAGCTTCACTGGCCGAGTCTCCCTCCATTTCTCCTTCTGGTTCATTATAATGTCATGATGGATTTCCTACTAGACCGCGCTGTTTTCTATTCCCAATTTATGTGGAAGGAATTTGAAGAATTGGTGGTGAATTGGAGGTATAAATTGAAGGAAATCCATTATATTCTTGTACTTAGATGATTTAATTTTTATAGCCATTTCGTACAGTGGAAGAAGTTTAACACGGGCTTCTCTGTCAGGTATTTTTTCATGTTAATCCGTTCAACTGTCATATCTTCATTGAAGTTTCTTTATAGAATAATGAGAAAGGTATAGACTTCAAAATGTAGTCACTGCAGTTGTCGTATGCCTGATATGTTATGGTATACCAGTTATCAGGAACGAAAACGTTCGAACATTTCTTTTTGGCCTTTTCTATAATGGCAATGTGGGTAATTGTTGTTGATGATTAGTGATGTGAAAATACAAGACCAAGACTATAATGGTCTTGGTGTTGGTCTTGGTCTTGCAAACTTAGTCTTGGTTTTGCTCTTGGTAAGATAGGTATAATATTGGTCTTGGTCTTGGTCTTGCATAGTCAAGTCTTGGTGTTGGTCTTGGTCTAGGTCTTGGTCTTGCAATTCAGTCTTGGTATTGTCTGTGATCTTGTAGTAGGTTTTAGCTTTGGGCTGCACAGTCAACTTTTGGTTTTAGTTTTAATCTAGGATTTCGTTTTTTTGCGCAATTCTATAATTGATGTATCATGCCATAAATTTATAAATAGTTAAAAACTACCTTATCCCCGTCTAAATAAATCTTGTCTGTACACGGGATGTGTTATTTGTGTCCTTTTAATCTTTATCTATGACTTGTGATTGAACTATGAAAATGAAAGAGAAAGGAAGCAACAGAAACAACATTTTGTGAATCCAATGAATTTATTACATTTTTTGCCCAGTTTTTCTCTCAAATTCCGGTAAAGTACGTACCGATCATAACTATGCTTCGTTATTGCACAAATTACCAGATTTTTATCTTGCATAATGTGGTCTTGCATAATGAGTCTTGGTGTTGCATAATGTGGTCTTGGGCTTGGTCTTGTTAACGTACACATGGTCTTGGTGTTGGTCTTGTGAGCGTGTTTACAATCTTGGTCTTGGTATCGGTTTTGCATATTCTGCAAGACCAAGACTGCAAGACCAAGACCAATTTTGCTCATCACTATGATGATAAGCCGCGCGAGATATGACATAAGAGAAATCCTCTTGGTCTCGACGCTTCATTTTTCGGCCACATGAACATGATTCCTGATCCGGACACTAGGTTGTGAATTGCGAAACTACATGTCCACAATTTTCTCCGGTAATTGACTTTAATACAAGTTAAAAAAAGGGGTTTGTAGTTTCCTTTGCAAATCAATGCAAAATGCTAGACGATCTGAGGACTTGCTTGCTTGCTCTTTCTCGTTTTTCTTAGTTACTCTCGCAGTATCGACTTTCTTAAAGTTTACCTCCTTTAATGCAGCGGGATCGATTTTAATATTTTCAGAAATTCCATTTTTTACTGTATTATTAAGTTGGTCTTCGGAACTCTATTAAGGCAATAGATTGGTCGACGGCAGATGGCCTATCCATAAAACGTTCATGGAGAAAATTGACCCTATTACTGCAATAGTTGGCAGCCGTGGCAACTGTGTTTAAGCCGTAAGGTGAACAGTAAAGGGGTACAAGTGCACTTGTGCCTTTTTGCCTCTGAACAAAACGCTTGGTTGAAAGTACTTAAAGTAACAGCTCCGATAAAAAAATACTGGATAGGAATTTAGTGATATCACTTTGTCACAAACATTTTGGGTATACCTAGTTTGCATTTATGCACTTATCTCAGTTTTTAGCAAAATGTTACTTGTACCACTCTGCTTTTGAGCCCCTCGTAAATAACTATTGGGAAAAACAAACGTAATAAGTCATTTCTAATTTACCTCCTTAACTTAATTGAAGTGAAGAAAAGCTGGGAAATAAATAAGAAAAATTGCCTAAATCTGAGGCAAATTTTCTTACTTTTTATTAAAATTTTATTTAACTTCGAATTCAAATTTAAGGAAATGTATGGACTTTGAAGTGGCATCTATTCCCAAATTCTAGGCAAGATAATGTAAATATTCCCCGAAAATTCCCTATTGGATTGTATTTGCCCTCAAAGTCCCTTAAAATTTCCCAAGGAAGTTAATCTCAGGAGAATTGGAGTAAATGGTCACGTTTAGCGAATTCCCTTATAATTGAAATTACATATTTCTAAATTCAAAGTCAGCAGAAACAACAGGATTATTTCACCATTAGTGAATGAGTTCCCCCTAAATTCCTCAACATCCATGGGAGATATAATTTCATAAACATTCGTTTATCAGACGAATAGGGGCAAGTGCTGTACCTGTAGACGTGTTTACCTGTGGACACCCTAAATATTTCATAAACTATTCATTGCAAAATTCAATACTGAACGCACCCGTACAGTATTTTGGGCTTATAGCAACACTGGCTAACCGACAATTTCTTAGTTGTCAAATTGATGTCAAAGTGAGGTTGTGACAAATATTGGACATAAAAAGTAAATATTTTTTACACTTTTAATATAATTTTTTGATATTATGGTAATTGCCTTTAGTATCAATTTCCATTATGTTCAAAGATGCATTAATTAGTAACTTGTTTCTAATGCTTGTTACTATTTTATTCAAAATATAAAAGAGTTAATCTATTTAGTTTATGTTGTCCGTATTTGAACCTATGGACGAAAAAATGTTTGTATCTGTGGACTGTCTACAGGTACAATCATTATTTGAACTTGTGGGCAGTTTTTATCTATTTTATTTTTGTTCTTGAGTCAAGATTTATTTCTTCTTTTTGTGTCTACAGTACCTCGCAGCAAAGATGGGAAGAAAAGAACCAAAATATGTTCAGATACCCTTACCCAAGCCTTCGTTGATGTTAAAACCGCCACTTCAATACGTCAAGCTGCTGAAAAATATAAAGTACCACAGTCAACTATTTTTAAGTACGCCAACTTAAACAGCAATGTTGATCTGCATAATAAAACAGCCAAGATTTTAACAAATGATGTTAACAAAGTATTTCAGCAAGACGAAGAGATTCTACTATATGATTACTTAGAAAAAGCAGCATATTTACATATGGGTTTAGACACTATACAAGTTCGAGAGCTTGCCTATAAATTTGCTTTGTCCAAAGGAAAAAAAGTTTCAAAAATGTGGGAAGAATCTCATATAGTAGGCTTAGGGTGGTTAAAGGGATTTCGTCAACGACATCCGGAATTTTCATTGCGAAAGCCTGAGGCAACTGCTTTAGCTAGAGCCACTAGCTTTAATAAAACCAATGTTTCGAAGTTTTTTGATAATCTTAAGAAGGTAATGATTCAATATAACTTTTCACCGGATGCTATCTACAACGTAGACGAAACGAGTGTAACGGCAGTACATAAACCTGCAAAAGTTTTAGCACCAAAGTCAATTAAGCAATTGGATAAACATACATCTGCCGAAAGAGGAATCAATAACACCATGATTGCCTGTATTAATGCCATCGGGAATTCCGTACCCCCTTTGATAGTTTTTCCTACAGTCTTTTTTAAAGACAATATGCTGAAGGGAGCTCCTCCAGGTACAATTGGTGAAGCAAGTGCGTCGGCCTGGTCAACAGAGCACATATTCAGGAAATTTTTAGATCACTTCATAGGTTTTGCTAAGCCTTCAAAGGAACACCCAGCTCTTCTTATTATGGACAATCATGAAAGCCATTTTTCTGTGGAAATAATAGATAAAGCTAAAGATAATGGTATTGTACTTTTAACATTACCCCTTATACTTTAAATCACCTGCAGTCTTTGTACAGAACAGTCTTTGGCCCATTCAAGACAAAGTATTTTAGAGAAGCTGATCTGTGAATGTTAAATAACCCTGGTAAACCTATTACTATATACGATGTTGCAGAAATCTTGCAGAAAATCTTATCCTGTTTCATTTACACCAAACAATATCATCAAAGCTTTTAAAGTTACAGGCATATGTCCCTTTAACGAAAATATATTTTCCGATAACGCTTTTCTATGTTCGTATGTCACAGATCGCCCTAAGTCAACTCACATTGTTGAAAACGTAACTCTGTGCCCTGAACAAAAATATACTGGTGAAAATGTCAACATACAAACGACAATGGATAATGAATCTACAGTGACTGAAAGGATCAACGACTTACAAACCTATAATTCGACTTCGCTGAACTCCTTAGATGTACTAAACACTAAACGTCCATTGAATGAAATTATAACGCCAGAATTAATTCGCCCTTTTCCTAAAGCGCAGCCTAGAAAAAATACACAACGTGGAAGAAAACCTGGTAAGACCAGAATTTTAACTAGCACACCTGAAAAAGAGGAAATAGTGAGAGAAGCTCTGAAAAGGATGACAAATAAAAGAAAGACTACAGAAACGAAAGCAAAAAAGATCCCAAAATTAAAATTGAAGTCAGAAGTTCCTTGTTCCAGTCAAATGTCTACATCACAGCTGCCTAGCACTAGCAATATTGATGCTCCCAGTTCATCTAAGACTGATGGTAAAAAGATTAACATTCTACAAGACGTATCTTTTGTTATGTGCACTGGCTGTCGACGCTATGAACAGAAACACAAGGTTTTAATATGTTCTTTATGCCAGGGCTACTATCATTGGAAGTTTGTTTCTAAGTCTCACAAAGAGAATTAGACAGATTCTGATGATGAAAACTCTCTTGTTTGCCAAAGATGCTTTATTATAGCCAATGATTCTGATGAAGATGATATAAGTTAAATTGACGGAATTTATAAAGCTATTTGTGATACTGAAGTAAAACCTTGTTAAATATTAATTAAATAATTATGTTAATAAGTGTTAGTTTGGCTGATACCTATATTTTATCGCAATTGTTGCTATTGTTATGTTTTTTTTTATCCTGGAGTTGTTAGGAATTTAAATTTTTATTTTTTTAGTTGCCAATTCTGGCTTTCTGACGTGATGTGTCTACCAACTTAAGTATTCTCTCAATTACATTCGTCTTCTTTTGTTGTTTTGCTAATGTTGTACCTCTAGTAATTAAGTAACTATTGTCGATCTATGTACCCACCATTTATGGATGTGGCCTAGCCCAGGGCCTTTTAATAAAGCTTTTTGTATTTGAATTTGGCTATTATTACATAGATAATTTGAGACATTTCCGGTGCTCTATTTGATTCTAACGGTTTGTTTTAGTATGGTTTCCACAGGTACAAAGCTGTCCTTAGGTACATTGCTGTTGTCCATAGGTACATTAGACGGTTGTACCTATGAACAAAATAGAGGTTTTTATAAAAAATGCTATAAAACGATAATTATTTAGCTTAGGTAAGTCTCGAGTGTTTGTTATAAAACCTAGACATGTCCAGAAGACATGTAACATCTAAGTAATCAAAATCAACATACAAATCTTTTTTTACAAATATTTTTATTCAGCAATCCGGTAACTGCCCCCAGGTACAACACTTGCCCCTACATTATATTGATGATTTTTGTTTTCTAGAATACAAGGAGCAATAAAAATATAATAAACCGCATCTATACACATGAATTTTTTACATTGGGTACCTTGTCGTGTGGCGACTCGTGGTCGTATTAAATATGTTTTATGCACTCCTCCGATTCCTCTGGCACTACCTCGCAATCAAAATTATTTTCGTAAAAAATTATTTCGTTAAGCACTGCGTTACGTGTTCGAAGTTTTGTGAGTAGGCCAGATTTTTTAAATTGTTTTTTAATTTTTCTCCATTGTCACTCTCGTTTCGATTTTGTAAAAAGATAGATAAAAAATTGATAAAAGATTTAGAAATAAAGATTATACTGATATTTCATTAAAATAAAACCGAGAATAAGAATAAATATAAAAATATATCAAACCGTATTTAAAAGTGTTGTTATTTTTGGGAATACAAATAAATTCCCATAGTCGTTCGACGTTTTTTATAATCGCAGAAGATACACAGGGTTGTGTTTGATTAGCGGAAGAAGAAGAACTTCTGCAATTTTTAGGCATCGGGTCAAACTTCGCATTTTACAGCTGGCGTAATACCATTTGTGCGCAGGACATACTTCCACACATTTGATCAAATATGTCCTCTGCACCACTTGTCTTATTTTAAAGCAGGCTTGCCAGAAGAAGCAATTGTGCCTTGCCATGCGAAATCAATAAAACGTTTTTTTTTTTTTTTAGGTTTGTAGGAAAATAACGTGCATTGTTGATCATAGCATGTGACGGTGTCGAAGTCTGTCCCTGATAGTATTGTGTCCTTATTTTAGCTGACGATACTGTTGAGATTATTGTTTTCATCTTTATTTCACATTTCTGATGGACATGGACCTTTGGACTAGTTGCGTTCCGTAATAGCTCTCCTTCTTCTGTGGCAATTTGAGTCGTCATTGTCATCATCGAAATTAACATTAGCTAAGCTTATTAGATCATTCTATGAACTGCGCCTTACATTGGAATATCCGTTTATTTCGATAAAACGATCAGCCAAACTATTGTAGTTACGCACATAGACTTCATCGTTATTAGTAGAGTTATAATGATTGCGCAGCTTCGCGGTGTTATTTTGGTAACCCAAGAAATTTTCAACAACATTCAGAGAAAGATTAGTAAAAATTAAATGAAATTTAATTAGGTTTATTTGCTCATGCTTGCTTGCTGAATCTCTCTGGCTTTACTTATAAAACGATAATTATCTGAAATTCTTTCATCGTAATACAAATCATTGCCTGTACTTGGATTGGTTTAAAATTTTGTGTAAAATATGTGTTTAAGTAATATCAGTATTAGGCTAATTTTATAAAATTCTCAATAGAGTCACCTAGCCACGTTTTTTTATTTTAACAACTGGAGAAAACAAAAAATAAAGAAAGGAAGCAAAGGAAACTTGTAAGCTTGGTGGCATCGTTAGGTCGTTAGTAGAAGAATTAGAATTAGAATTTATTAATGCAGAGACGTACACAAGATATTACAATTTTTTCTAGTACACTGTTATTTGGAAAATGAACTAAGAAAATCAGAAACAAAAGCATATTAAAATTAAAAAATTTAACTAATAAAAGAATATTAAAATACTAAAATCAAAATTAAAAGAGATACTAATAAATACACAAAAAAAAAAATGTTAAACTATAAATGAGTGAACAAACAATGTTGTACAGGAAATAATATAAAAGAGAAGAAGAAGACACACTAGAATAAATCCAAAGAAAAGAAAGACAAAATTAAAAACAAGTTAAAACTAATAATAAATAAAATAATAATAATAAAAACATTGTTAAGTTTTTAAGGAAACAATAAAAGACTGAGAGAACCAAACATCGAAATTGTTGTCAGCGTTCAGGGAGCTTAGGTCACTGCGAAACAGCCAGCAAAGATATATCTGATGCAGTCGTTGGTGGTGGCTGTCATTTTGTGTGTCAATTTCTGTGCACTCCGTGTTTAATTAGTCTTGTGAATTAATTTCTAATCGTTTTCTGCCAAATCTGTGTGTGATCTGTTGTTAATGGTGCGGTCAATTTTGCTTATTCTTTGGTTTTTTCTTTTCCGTCTGCTTTTCCAAGTTTTTTTTTCTGTGTATTCTTTGTGACCGCTTGCTGTGGGGAAATTCTATTTTATTTTATCTGCTGCTTGTGCTCCTTTGCACTGGCATTTTATTTATGCATTTCATTTGTGGTAAGCTTGGTTAATAATTTTCATTGCTTCAGGCTACTCATACACTTAATTTAATAATTACAGGCATTTTTTGGTTATATTTAGTTGTTTACCATCTCCCTTTTAGTTTGATCGCCATCTGTGAGTCAGAACTCCCACAACTGTGATACCGGGGGCTTTTCGTAGCTTGTCCTCGACACGATCCTTCTTTTTTAATTAATGTCTAAATCTCTGCTACTCTTCTGTTATACAGCTTACACTATATAATCATATCTACATGTACTGTATGTTCGTCTGCCTACAATGAAGATGTCTTCATTTGTGACGGAATTTGTTCTCCTGTTTCTGTCACATCCTGTGGCCAACTTCATACCTTCCATTCAAAACTTGACAATCTTCTTAATTTTTCTGAGGTACTCAGTTCAAACTCTTCCCTCTTATTTGATAAGTCGCATGCTCTCTCTAGTCGTCTCGAATTTCTGACGTTAACTGTTGATGATTTTCGCGCCTCGCAGAACAATTGTATCGCGCCTCTTTCACCGCCTGGTGTCGACCCAATCGTTAAAGATATTCAGCACAATATCCAGCTGCGGGTTCGTCCACTTCTGCTGCTAAGGACTCCCTGCTTATTGGCGCTATCGCCTCGGGCATTAAGTAGTTCTGGAAACTTGAGCATTTCTTCTTCTACTGAAGTGACGCCTTCTGTGAATGGGCATACGCCTAGTACTGATGTTTCTTCGCTATCAGCAAATGTGCCACCTACTCAGCCGCCTTCCTCAAAACCTCGTCACAAGCAATAACCGTGCCAGAGGAAGCGATCCAATTTGCACATGCCCGCTGCTACTCCCAGTACGAGTGCCTCAGCTGTTATGGCGGTAGGCAACGCTGGGAGTCAAAGCTCTGATAACATCATTCTAAGTCCTGCATCTGTTTCCACGGTATTGATTGATGCTTCGTCTGTGTCGTCCCTTTGAGAACAGTACCAAAATCTTCGAGGGTTTTCGTCACCCGTTTCTTTCCAGAAACGTTGTGTGAGGACATATTGAAGTATGTTAAATCCAAAAATATCGCAGCTGCTGGCATTCATTATCGTAAAATTAGTAAAAGTTCTAAACCGGTTGCATACTTTGTTTTAACTGTCTCAGAAGATGTGCAGGACAATTTATTGGACCCCATATTTTGGCCCTCTGGCACGTTTACTAAATTGTTTGTACCTTCCTGGCGCCAACCTAGAAATGCATCCAAAATAAGCAGCGATACTACAAAAAACTCAAATCACTCTCCCTGTACTATCAAAACGTAAGGGGGATTCGTACAAAAACCACACAAATCTTCAAAGCCTCTGCTGCGACTTGTCTCGACATAGTTGCTTGCATTGAAACTTGGCTGTATCACAGTTTCCGCGATGCTGAAATTTTTGACCATTCATATCAAATTTTTAGAAGAGATAGACATAGTGAGTCTGTAGCTCGAGGTGGCGGCGTACTCCTCGCCTGTATAAACCAGTTTAATTGCAGCCAGGTTGAGCTTCCCAGTTTCTCCAACACTCTTGACATCGAAATTCTTGCCCTTAAGTTATCTCTTTCAAAATCTAATATATATATTATCTGTTGCTATACTCCTCCAGACTGCACAAATATTGTCGATGACAAAGGTCAGAATACTTACGACCTACTCATTTCAACATCTAATTTTGTCCATGGTAAGATGGATCCTCTTGACGAATTACTACTAATTGGTGATTTTAACTTACCCAATATTTAATGGGTATTAAATGAACTTGACGATGAATATTTTCCACTAAATAACTTGACAACAAAGGAGTCACTCTTCCTTGACAGTATTTCATCCCTTGGTCTCAGCCAAATCAGTAATGTTAAGAATTACAAGGGAAGGCAGTTAGAGCTGGTATTTTCTACTGACACAGGTAACTTAATAGTTGAGCCTAGCGCAGTGAGAATGTCTACTCTTGATAAATATCACCCGCATCTACTAATTAAAAAACTAAAACTTAACAAATTGTGATGAAACACAATGCTTTTCCAATTTTAGAAAGGCTAACTTTTCTGAACTTTCCAGTGGACTTACATCTATTGACTTCAACACATTACTGTGTAGCAATAGTGTAGAAGAAGACGTTTCTAAATTTTACTTAATTGTTTTCGATTTGTTTTCCTCTCACGTTCCTTGCGAGCATCAGCGGCTCCCCAAAACATCTCCACCATGGTTCAATAAAGAACTGAGGCGTCTTAAAAATAGAATGAATAAATTCTGGAAGAGTTATATGAGCGATAAGGACATTATAAGTCACAACAATTTCTTCACATCATATAATGACTTCAAAGA
This sequence comes from Dioctria rufipes, assembly GCA_963924295.1. Lineage (NCBI taxonomy): Eukaryota > Metazoa > Arthropoda > Insecta > Diptera > Asilidae > Dioctria > Dioctria rufipes. The sequence goes on along the minus strand of OZ002741.1, from coordinate 78,942,207 downwards.
ACTTTCCTCTACACTTTATGATGAGTATGTTCACTGCATGCGTACGAAATTATTTAGTGACCCACGCATCTTTTTTAAGTTTATTAATATGAAGAAAAGAACGGACAACTACCCCAATACCATGAGGTACATGGATTCCGCTAGTGATGATTCCTCTAAAATTTGCGACATGTTTGCTTCTTTTATTGACAATGACTTTGCCTCGTCAAATTTTCAGCCTCAAAATAGCAACTTCAGTCATATGAACGACTATCGTTTCACTATACCTTCAATTTCAGAAGAGGATATACTCGATCATATTAATGGGCTTCCAAATGACTTCACAACTGGTCCTGATGGGATCCATCCTGCCTTCTTTAAGTCATGCTGCCTTGCAGTGGTTGCTCCGCTGAGAATTATTTTCCAAAAATCGCTCGATAGTGGTTGTTCCCCCAGCTATGAAAAAATCGTTTACCATACCTATCCCCAAAAAAGTAGTAAAAATGAAACTTCTAACTATAGACCTATTTCAAAATTGTCTTGCATGCCCAAATTATTCGAATCTATCATTTACTGTCAACTATCAACTTCCTGTAAGATTTTGCTCTCTTCAAACCAACATGAGTTTATTTCGGGCAGGTCTACAGCTACTAACTTGCTGGAATTTGTCTCGGATACCATTTGCTGGTTGATAAAAGGCTGTCAGACATATTGTATATATACAGACTTTAATAAAGCGTTAAACAAGTTATCTCACTACGTGATACTCCTTAAAATGGAAGAGTATAGGTTTCCCTCAACATTTTTAAAATTGACAGAGTCTCTGTTATGAGGAACTGTTAGGTCTTGATTTATGCTGACGAAATTAAGCTTTTCGCTCAGAATAAATCTGTGCACGATTGTAAACAGGCACAGGGTGCCCTTGAAAACTTTTACAATTGTTGCGAGAGCAATAATTTAGTACTCAATATCGAGAAATGTGAAGATATGACTTTCCATAGGAATCAGACACCAATTACTTATGATTATGAGTTCTCGTATACCTCGATTCGCCGTTTGAACTCCGTCTATGACTTGGGTGTCTTAAGATTGAATTTTATCTCGCATATAGACTACGTGGTATCAAAGAGTAGTTCTATGCTGGGTTTTATAAAACGTTGGTCCCGAGATTTCTCGAATCCTACCATAAATTGCGTTTATATACTTGCTTTGTGAGACCACTTCTTGAATACGCCATCCAGGTCTGGTCTACTTTTTACGGTACACACATCGAGCGCATCGAGTCTGTTCAGAGAAACTTTTTACGATTTGCTCTCAGGCACCTACCCTGGAATAATTCATTGATTCTGCCACCCTATGAGGATCGCTTGTAGCTTTTGAACATGCACTCACTTGACAAACGTCGCATGTTTGCCGATGAAACTTTTGTTCACCAAATCTTAAATATTGATTCCCGGTTGTTACTTGACAAAATCTCCTTCCGTGATAATGGGCACAATTTAAGACGTCTACCTCTGTTGCATGTCAACTCCTCAAGATCCAACTTTGGCATGTATGACCTATTAATCGCATGTGCATTGCTGTTAATAATTTGACTGAGCATTTTGTTGTTGACGACTCTAAGCATGTCTTAAAAAAAGTCTATATAATATTTAATCTTTTTAATTAGATTTAATTTAGTTTTTTATATTTTTGTTCTATGTCGCATTGCATGCCATTTTATCTGGTGTTTGGTCTATGTTTAGTGTAACATACTAATACTAACACGGACTAAGTGATGAAACGCTTGTATTGTTGACCGTTTAGTTATTAAACGTGTCCATGAAGTGAGCTTGTGTGAAGCTGGTTCTGATAGTCATTAGTCATTATGCTAACTTCAAGCTTAAGTCTACATGTGCTGTAAAGCTTAGGAAATACCAAGCTACCAAACGTGAAGTGGTCAGACCTTATCCTAAAGCTCCACCAAGGAAAACGCTTAACAGAGGTAAAAAGAAGAGAAAATCGCCAATATACACAGATACGCCTGAAAGAGAAGTTTTTTAAAAAAAAAAAAAACTGAAGAAAAAACTCGCAAAAAACATTCTAAGCATGTTAAAAAGAATCTTAACAAGAAACCCAAAGATGAGAGCAAGAAGAACAGAGAAAGAATATTTTCTTCCGAGGATGAAGACGACGAAGAATATTTCTACTTGGTTTGTGTGGAAAGCTACGGCCACAGCAGAACTGGAGAAGCCTGGGTGCAGTGCACCGACTGTCGGTTCTGGGCACACGAGGCTTGCACAGCCGGTGATGCCATTTATTTGTGTCACAATTGTGAGTCTGATTGATTTGTTTTATTTAAATTATTTTTGAACATGTGTTTTTTTCGTTTCTAAAATAGAAGAGCTATTTTTTAATTTATTCTGTGATTTATTTCCAAAGAATACTGAACAAAATTATTATAAGTAATTAATTGTATTTTAATTTACAGATGTTTCAATTGACTCCAGGTACTGTTTCTATTGACCCAGGTATAGGGGTCAGTTGAAACATTTGCCATGTTTTATTAAAATGCTTCTGCTACTTGAGTGGTACATATGAAGCTAAGACAATATTGCTCTTTTATGCCCAGGTAACGTGGTTGCAATTGAAGCGCATTCCAAAACTGATCGAAGTTGAAATGTAGTAACAGTATGCGATTTTCTCAAAAAATTTTCAATTGACCCCAGTCTACCCTACTGATCTCTGAGGAACTCCGCAATACAGTGGTACAAGACCAGATAAAATATGGTACAAGACCAGATAAAACATTTTCCACTTTAACTTGCTACCACCTATCAGTTAGGTAATTCCGTATTAGTTGAACAGCCGAACAACAAAAGCCAACATTTGAAGACAACTTATCCAAAGCATATGATGCTAATACTGTCGAATGTCTTAGAAAATTCCAAGAGCGCAAGAATGCTAATGTGATCCTTATCAAGCGAACAACGTAGATCATTGGTCAATTTTAGTACAGCTGATTCACAGCTGTGGTGAGAACGGAAACCGGACTGCCACTCCTAAGTACCTAAGTACTCCCGTATCTGCGCGGCCATCAACTTTTTTAAAACTTGGGAAAAAAACAAAATGCTAATTGGCCACAGATCATTCATATCCATCGGAGATATCCTCCATAAACGCGGAAAAGTTGGGAAGGTCAGGCGGGAATTACATTTAATAAATGTCTAATAATGAAAGGCAGAACAATTTTAATGAATCGCGGGGAAACTTCATCTGCTCCTACTGCATCTGATCGTATCGCATGTACAGCCCTTAATATCTCACTTGCATCAACACAACGGAAAGAAAAAAATATTTCGTGTTCAGTTAAAGGAGAGGAGTGACAAGATTGATCTGCTTGATTTTGAGGAGCTGGGAGATCTGAAATAAAGAAAGCATTTAGGTTATCGGGGTTGAATTCGCACACAGGACTAACCTCCTTTCCAATAATGCCGGCCCTCTAAAGATTTTTTCACAGTGTCCTTGGCCACAAGTTGGGGTTCAGTTTAGATGTAAAATACAAACGCTTTGATCTTCCAATTTCCGCAGTAACTCGATTTCGAGCCAGTCTGCACAATTGCTTACTGTAACTAGTTTTAGCATGACGATGGAGCCGACAGAGATACTCCCTCTGAATAATGAGAGTAGATATTTCAGCTGAAAACCATGGCGAAAATGCGCTTTCTTTTCAGAGCAACATGCCTCTCATACAAATATTTTATTCGACTGTTCAGAATATTTGCTTGGCCGTCTGTTGAAGAAATATTATATAGGGCAGACCAATCTAAAGAATCACACTCGATAGCAACATCTCGCAGATTAATATGGTTATAGAACCTAAATTGGATTACCTAAGCCTCTGGAGGTATTAAGAGAATTATTTAGCTTATAAAAAATGTGTCGTGATCGAAAATACTGGGAGTAATAAGCTGGCTATGGAAACAGGCTCGCTCTGAATCTGATGTCAAAAATAAGTCACGAAGGGAGGGACTAGACGTATTAAAAAAGTAGGAAGGGTGGTGTTTAGAACGGTTAGGTGAAGATTAGTAGTCAGGGCTAAAAATCGACTAATGACGAAGAATATCGACATTAAAATCAACCCAAAATAACATGCTGACATCTAGGAGTTAGTTCAGCTATGATTCCTTGAAACTCATCAAAATTGCTAGTATTAAAATTTCCCGGTGGACAATATACAGCGCCAATTATACATTTATTAGCACCCCAGTTAACCTCCACCAAAAGAAATTCTATACCGCGCATCTCTGAAGCTCCTACAATCCTTGCCGTATAGCATTCTTTTATGTATATTGCTACACCACGACTAACTCTATGGTTTCGATCATTGTGGAATAAACCTAACTGAAAAGGAGAAAAATATGTTCCCATACCCATGTCTGGTTGACCAAAATAGCATGCACACTTGACCCCAGAAATATTTGCTGAATTTCATTAATTTTATTTCTAATGCTTCTAGCATTGAATGAACATACATTAAAGCCAGGTGCACGACTACAGAGAACCTTCAACATTGTTCCCACCCTGTTCAGAGAATACATGTTACTCATATCGAAAATATGAATTACTAACACACCAGGTGCAAGTATCATATTCAAGGGGAGAGCAATTACACCACAGTCATTGTAAGGCGACAAGAAGCACAAAAAATAAACGCTGACAACATTTTCGGTTTAAGAGTAATAGTGAACTATAAAGAGATATATATTTAGACTGGTTGCGAAAGTTATGAAAGAGTAAGCAGGAAAAAAGAAAATGTAGGAACGAGAAAAATATGACATTATTAGCAGCTACTATCAGATCATATTAACACACTCCAACCTCAGCAAGTAGCACATATTAAATTATCGTCATTGCCGGCATCCAAGTGTAATTCATCGTTACTGTTTAAGTTCAGCCCCCCGCACATTCTCAGTGTGGAGGGCCGATCGTTTTCTCCACGCATGAGATAAAAAAGCCGCAATTTATTGGTGGACTTACCAACCGCTGCCAATTGCTGTGATTTGCGTCGGCCGGACACTGCTATTTCTTCACTTAATTATACATACATCATACCATATCACACTTATAACAACACATAATTCTACTATAACTACATATATATTCTATTAATTCTACGAGCTACATCCCACCTTTTAAAAATCTCTCGACATGAAGCGAATAAATAAAAGTCACACACTAATTAATTGGTCGCGCACTACTCAATAATTTCCGCATGGCACTGAACTCTACACTGAACTCAAGAATCGATTCCTACCCATGGGATACGGAATATTGCTCCGAACCAAAGGCATCGGATCCCGCTTCTTTGTCGCCAGTTTTATGATGGGATAATTGAGCCGTTTTCCGAAAAACGTCTGGCTTATGGGTTTTTCTTTAATGTACAGCTTTGTTGCCAATTGCTTAATTACCCACAGATGCTGCTTTTACTATATACGAAAGTATGACTTACCTTTTCTTCTATCACTACCCTGGTAGACATATCATGATGAGCTCATCAATGAGCTCCTCATGAGCAATCAGATCAACGTACTAATGAAATTTATTCGCGTTTGAATCAAATCCGGGAAAAAACTCATTTATTTACTTATTCACAGGTAGTGTGCATGAGATATTGCATCTCTTTCACTTATTTCGAAATGTATACTTTGCTTCTCTTTTGAGCATTTTACAATATTAGATGAGCACTTCGATAAGTACATAATGAGCGTTACGATGAGCTTATTAATGAGTATGTCAATGAGGGTCACGATGATCTTATTAATGATCATATCAATGAGTGTCACGATGAGCTGATTAATGAGCGTAGCACTGAGTGTCATGATGAGTTTATTAAGGAGCATGTCAATGAGTGTCATGATGAATTCATAAATGATAATCTGCATTTACGGTTGATTTCATATTTTTTCCCGAATTCAAACTATAAGACGCTGAGGCGTAAGGAGTTGGGCATAACGTCTTGTTCAGCATACTGGCGACAGTCTTTCCGCGGAAAACAATTCAAAAAATTAATTTAAAATAAATAATTTAAAAACTTAAATAAATAAATCACAAAAATCAATTCAAATTTTCCTAGTAGAAATGTCATCTGACAAGGTGATGACAATAATAATTATTTATTTATTGCTGGTTTAGTACATAGGGAGCAGTTTCATGCTATCTAATGAGCCCTTTGATGAGATTTAATGAATGCTCATCAGGAGGCTCATGGGGACTTAATTTTCTATATGTTTCTTTTTGAACTGCAAACACCTAGATACTTTTCAGTCAAATTAGTATTGGTTTACATAAAAACTGCCCCTTGCGGGGCAGGAGACAAGGTAAAGCTTGGAGCAATTTCTACTAGGGTAATAACAAACTAAATAAATAAAATAAAAACACAAAGACAATTCTAAGTAATAGAAACGATGTTGATTACTAAATATTAATCAGCTGCGAAACTTTTGAAACAAATCAAGACATTTATATACAGGGAACAAATCCCCAAACTAATTATGGATATTCTAGTACAAAAGTGTAAACTAAGTGCTAAACAAATTGGACGCAATTGTTGAACAATTATTTAAACGGAAGTACTAAAGTATGACCAATAAAAGGAAAGCAAGAATTGCAAAAAAAAGTTGATGCGGGAATTGAGACAGAGGTCTGTTTCGTTTGAGTCTTGGTGGACCGCATGTTAAAATAGTTGCATAAAGCTAAACTGATTTTAAATTAAATAAAAGTTGAAGTTAAAAGAATAGAAGAACACAAATAAAGGAAAAACGAAATTAACGAAGAAAAAAAAGAAGAAATTGGAAAATGTAGTGGGGTTTCTTGGCCACATCACGACATAAATATCATGATTGAGACACCTGGGAGCTACAAAATTTTTCAATCTGAGTACTTGGTTTCTTTTTAAATCTAAAGGTGTCCCAAAATTAACGCAAGATTTGAATTTGCCGCCGTTGTTGGCAACCCTGAAAAAAAACAATTTGAGAGCTGAGAGTTTAGGGCTAGTAAAAATGGAGCCTTACATTATACAACAACGTGTTTTCATTATTGAACAATATCTCAAAAATAATGAAAGTTTGGAAGCCGCAGCTCAAAAATTTCATACAAAATATGGTAAAAATAGTGTTTTAACTTCTTCAACTGTGAACATCTTAATTGAAAAATTTAGGGAGATTAGATCAGTTGGAACCGCTAAACCTACTGGTCGCCCAAAAGCAAGCCGTTCAAATGTCAATATTGAAGCAGTGCGTGAGAGTGTGGTGAAAATCGCGGAACATCAATTCAGCGTCGTGGACAAGAAATGCAAATTTCAGGAAGGTCTCTACAGCGTATACTCACAAAAGATGTCCGTCTCCATGCTTACACAATTTAATTACACAACAACTGAAGCTTTATGACCATACAAAGCGAAGAGAGTTCGTTGAATAAATTATTGAACCTCAACAAGTGGATGCTGAATTTCCGGCCAGATCATTTTCAGTGATGAGGCTCATTCTTATCTTGGCTTGGTTAATCGCCGAAATTACCGTATTTTGGGTTCGGAGAACCCAAATGTTATTGTCGAAAAATAAATGCATCCACAACGTGTCACTGTTTGGTACTAATTTTTGGCTGGAGGCATTATTGGACCATACTTTTTTGAAAATGAGGCTGGTCAAGCTGTGAATGTTACTGGTTCTCGATATGATAATACAGTTCTTTCTGCGGAAATTGGGTGATATTGATGTGGCCAATATGTGGTTTCAACAAGACGCTGCCACATGCCATACAGCTCGTGAAATAATTGAATTACTGTATGAGACATTTCCTGGTCGTGTACTCTCCTTTCGGTGATCAGAATTGGTCCTCTAGGTCGTGTGATTTAACACCATTAGAATTCATTTCATGGAGTTTTTTGAAGTCAATGGTCTATGTCAACATGCCCACAACCACCCGTGCATTACAGGATGAAATTAAACGCTGCATCAACGAAATTCAGCCACATTTATGCATAATGATCACGGAAAACCCGTGGAGGCCATTTGCCGGATTTGTCTATCTTAAGTACTTTATAATTGAATAAAAAAAATAACAATATAAAGACTAAAAACTGTGTTTTTTTTTTTTTTTGTAATCGAAATCTTGCGTTAATTTTAGGACATCTTTATATATATATTATGATTGTTTGGTACACCTGTGACTGGCTGGCGATGGATTAGCGGTTAATAACTTGTGAGACTTAAATGAACATTAAGTATTAATCTGATAGGTTTTGTGATTTTCCCTTAGTCTACTTTATAAAGAAAATCGTATGGTGCGGATTTCTAATAGAACCTACCCCATCTCCTGAGCTAGCTTAATTCGTGCTGGGGAGCACGTGACAAGCAAAACACGGAAGAATTTATTGGTCCTTCTTGATCTCGAGCAACTCTGCCGGAATCTCCCTCTTATTTTTTCTAATTGTTTTCACAATAGTCAGTTTGTAAGGTTCCTTCAGCTAAAGGAACAGAGGTGAACTAATTGTCCATCGTTATCTACATTTCGGTTTCTGCCTCATAGTGTCTGCTGTCTGCGTCAAAGTATCGACATAAAGGGTACCAAGAAATTCACCATTCGTGATGCTTTTTCCTACATATATGGCATAACATTTATCATATAATTTGTTTTGGAATCGCATAAAATCAAATCGAAGAAACATACATCTTAAACTAGCAACGCTCATTTATTGTCGAGTGGGAACATCCATTGTAATTGAATGTTGCGTCCGGTTCGTTTTCAGTTTGCGTAGTTTAGATTATATCTCTTCTTATCGGTCCAAGATTCTTTGTAGCTATTTATATAATTATCTTATACGTCTGAACCAGAAAAGATTAAAGACCTCTTTTCTAGAATATGGTTCAGACACATCGACCTCAGTACTTGAGTGAGCAGGTAAATTGTTGACTTTTTCACAGAAATAGAACTTCACTTTTGCTGTGCTTTCGGGGATGAGTCCAGATAAAATTAAAAAGACAAAATGATAATGAAATCGTTACTTTTCTTCGAAAATGCGATCTTTACATCATGACTTCAGCCATAAAAAATTACATTTAGCGTTAAAATTTGACTGATTTTCGAATACCCGTTTCTTAAAAAGCTGGATGACATGAAAAAGATTAAGTTCATGACCATTATTGTACCGGAATTCATTTAAAAGTTGCCGCTGTGATTTTTGTCATATTCCAATACGAAAGTTACAAGCGATACCGTCATTTAGTAAATAGGTATAGGTATTCTGCAAAAATCTAAAGCCAATGATATTGAACTAATTTCATTCCAAATTAATTTTTATTTTATATACTTCTATTGAATGTGGTTTCGATCATGTGCGAGTACATTGTAATAACCCTACAAACTTCTTTTACGCATCCAGAAACTGAGAACTGTAACATGATTTCGTTATTATCAATTGATATTAAATTACAAAAAGCATTTTTTCCCATAGAAATCAATTTTAATTTCGAATAATTATGACAAGTTTTCTAAATCTTACCATAATTTTACGACTCACCATATTTTATTTCATTTTAATGAATTCTTCTATCTAACTCATTGGTGCGAAGGTAGTTTCTTAAAATCGATCGTGAATATCCATCGATTTGTGCACAATATCGCGAAATGACCGCGGCAATTTGATTCATGGTCGAAAATTACCCCGGGGATATAATTTGAACGTCGCGAGAAATTGAAGCTTCCGGGTAGACAGATATGATATATAACCGACAAAGCAACGACAAATTTTTGTCATTTGTTGAAAAAGTTATGTGAATAATATGATTGGAAACTGAGGTCAGGGTTTACGCCAATTGTCACACAATACATCACATACAAATTATTTCAAATTATCACAGTAATGTTAATAAATTCTGTGACAATTGATCCACTTATCTTTGTGACATTTCAATGTCGTCATTTTGTCAAACTGTAATAAATTTTATATAGATATGTATAACTGAAGTTTAAAGAAATGCACGAATTTTTGAAAAAAAAAAAAAAAAAATTATTATTTATGAAAATTTTTAAATTTTTTCTTGGCTAGTCCTCAGCAATATCTTTATTGTGGATAAGCTCACGATATCTGAAAACAGAAAAAAATAAAGAAAAATGAATGAAATGAATTATAAGAGGAATTAATAATATCAATTTACCTATATTTTTGCAAGTGACATTTATTTTCTTTTGAATGCTCATTTCCAAGAGTCGGTTAATAACACGACGGACGGCGGCAAGGTGTTCAATACTTTTCCCTTCGATTAATTTTTCACACAATCAATTGCATCCTTATGCTAGCAAAATATTAGTCATACAACGGATTTTTGTCACACTTTATTTACAGTTTCTTGTGAAAGATTTTTCCATAAGAAATGGTATAGTGGATCAATATAAACATCAAAATTTTCTGTGAGATTTCGTTTTCACAATAATTTCCTCTTTTGTATGGCAAATCTTCGACATTTGTGATGAATTTACATGGCTACCAAGATTTTACGTTGAATACATACCTAGTAATTAATTACATAGCTAACATAGTTTTTTTTTTTTTTTAAATCTTGTAAAAAAGGGCTCTCTGTGTAATTTGTGAGTGATCATCGTGGGAATTAATCATTATTAGACAGATTAGTATACCTTTTTATTACTTTTATGTGTAGTTTGCATGCAAATTCCCTTGTTTTTAAATGCCGTAAATACCTGTCAAAGTGAGCTCTTCTTTGCTAATTGCTCACCTAGGTATCAAATTTCAGTGCAATATAGCCTTGCATGTGCACTCCACTTATTTTTATGCTTCGTGCTTTCAAACGAGCAATTTATACGATTTCTGTATTTTTTATTGTGTGTGCCATGTGTTGTGGCTTACCTACTACCATACTAACAGTTTGTTGTTGTTGTTTTTTATGTTTGGCTTATTAAAAAGTATATTTTCTTGTGTATTTAATTCTTTTATTCAATTTAATTCATTTTAGTTCATTTTTAGGTCCACGTGGGACCCTTTGCATATGTGAATTCTCCAGATTCTGGTAAGACTTTTTCTTAAAGTTTAGTAGATTTATTATTTTATTTTTCCTTTTGTAATTTGTTATGGTTTTTCTTTATTCACTTTTATATTTAATTTTATCTGTGTTGAAAACCTTTTCATTATTTCTGAAGTATAAACTGCTTCTAGAACTTTTACTTAATTTTACCGACTCTTATTTCGAAGTCCCAATATGGGTTTTATATAAAAAAAGAGCAGGTGCCGGTGTGGTGAATGCCAATATATTTTTATTTACTCACAAAATATGCTTTAACCTATTAATTCAAAGCTTATTCTCTACTAGGTTGAAAAAAACTCTTTATGCAAACGAAAAATCTTTAAAAAGAAATTTTATTGCAAAAAGAGGGCGTTTCATATAAGCAGGAACCGTATAATCGTCAGTACGGCTTACTTCCTGCTTGCTGTATACGCCAAAGCAAACAGCCAAGCTGACCTCATATATAGCCTTAAAATAAATTTTAAGTGTGAATTATATGAAACGCCCTCTTTTTGCAATGAAATTTCTTTTTAAAGATTTTTCGTTTGCATAAAGAGTTTTTTCAACTTAATTCTCGAGCTGCAGACTTAGCAGCAAACTGAGTCAATTTCATATTGACTTATTTCGCTATGAATTTTCATAGCAAGACTCTATTTATTCTCTATTTGTAAAAAAAAAAAAAAATGAAAATTATAAAAATAATGAAACCACACAAAATAATACAAATAATAATTCAATAGAAAAAATTCAAAAATAAATCCGCTGCTACTCCACTTTACTTTAACCTGGAAAATATAAAAAAGATATTAGAAAGAATTTCTAACTAAGGTAAAAAACAGAATGAGCTTCATTCACTGCTCATAAATTCTGCCAGGTTCAATTCTCCCTTAGCTTGAGGGTGCTGAAAAGTATAGTTTTAATGAGTTAGTATTTGGTAGGGTCCAGTTCTTCCCTTATTAGTTAGTCAAGACTTAATTCCGGTTTATCCCTTCCGACCTTTCTTGTTGATCGCTCAATTTGCAAGTGATTTGCTACTCTCAACAGCTCGCTTGTTACGTACACCCGTCGTACGTAGACGCTAGCTCGCGGAGACAGTGGAGTTACGTGCCTACATATTTAATACCGTGGTGTTAGAGTAACAGTATCGACACATCCAAATGATAACTGATACAAGGACAGTATTGCTACGGCCACGACTTCTTAATAATATTTGATCACACGTCCTCAGTATTTACCTGGATCTTGACCTTAGAGGAAAGGAAGACGTGATTATGTCGGTGAAAACAACTAGTAAGCGACGGCAATTACCAAGTAATGTTCTATTTACTGTCAATATGATGATATGTATGTCATTTGCCCATTTGATAGTGAAGCTTCCTTAACAAGACTAAGGGTACAGAACATACAAACAAAAAAAAAGGTAGCACCAGTTGGGCCTTTCTCAATAACCTGTTCTTAACTGATAACCAACGGTGGCTGCTTAAGCAATGTACCGGGTGCGGTACGGGCAGGTATATGCATGCACACCAGATTTTCGAAAGATTCTATTACACATTCCACATCTTGACTTTTTAATCTTTTCTTTTCAGGCCCCACGTTGGGCGCCAAATTATGTTACGTACACCCGTAGTACGTAGACGCTAGTTCGCGGAGACGGCGGAGTTCTTACAATTAAACCGAAAGGGATTTATACACCTGTAAACAACAGGGCGCCACGTGATCTTTCTGGTAGGGGGACAGATCATGAAACCCGAAGTGAGAACACAAGTATGCTTCCCTCTTTTGGCGATTTAATACGTTATAATTCATAAACACACTTAACCTACTAATGTCGCCATTCTTACTTATGATATCTCAAAGTTATATCTCGAAAATTAAAACAAAGCGCAAAGAAACCATTACAGATGTTCCAACTGTACGTTTAAATGCACAAGTATGAACATAACTATAATATAAAACCGCGCATAGCTATATTCTCCTTGCAGATTATATCTCAGACTTGTAGGATGTGTAATTATTGTAAGATATATGCCCTTATCGCTAATACCTCAAGTCTGCCAAAATATATGTATATACCTGCATATCTATAAAGTACGTTGAAGGTGTAACAAGTCTATCAAAAATTCATCCTATATGGTCTAGTTATACATTAAAAAAAAGGATAAGTTATCTTTTTATATGCTAGATAATAAGCTTACAGTTAGAAAATTCGTCACACGTGATCCAATTATACGTGTAATGCAAACACGTTTAACCAGTAAAAGAAATATAGCAAAAAAACTTATACAAAACGCCACCAGCTAATCAGCCACGAGGGTTTCCTTTTCCTTTCGGGATTAACCAAATACCAAACGTAAAATTATACTTAGCTCTCGATCCCAGATGCCATTGGTCGGCCTGCGATTCTTGCTTAAATTATCTTATTGAAGCAAATAAATTACGGACTAATGGTCCAAGCCTCTCACTGCTTTCCTGTCGTTAAATTCCCTTTTTAATTTTGTCTTGTTATCTTCTGCTCGAGTTCAGGTGATACAGCTTCCTTGTTCCCTTTCAACACTTTCATCCTGTTTTATATCCTCCTACTTTCCTGATTGAAACTTTATCGCTTAAGCTCATACTTTCGTAATACTGGTTTCTCTCAACACTTGAGTGCCGATGTTTTCTTACGATTTAATCACCGATGCTTTATAACACTTGATCACTGATGGAAATCTGGCTTAATCTTCTTCATGCGTGATGCACTTTTTCTCCTTTCACTGCCATATTCGGGTTGACAGCTTGCCGGCCTGACCGAGAAGAGGGAAACTTGTCGCCCCACACAGTACATGACACATGTTCTTGTTCTTATTCTCCCAAGTCCCGCATCCGTTTCATTCGGGTACATTGAGGTACTATTCACATACGGGCTTTGGTTTCTGTTAGGCATTAATTATTTTAGATATTATTTGTTTGCACGTATTTATTTTTGAAGTTAATTGTTTTTGGTATTTGTATTGTGAGATCAATTGTTTTATAGTCATTATTTATTTGCACATATAGGTAAACTTTAGTGTTTAATTGTTTCTGTTTTTTTTTTTTTTTTTTATTATTATCTTGATTAGTGTCGGTTTATAGTTGTATCTTTTATTTAGTTCTGTTCGTGTTTAACTAATTTTTATTTTGTATCTGCATTTGATTTACAACTCTCTTTCTCATCTCATGTGGTACGCTGTGGGAGGTCTGGACCAGTTTTTCTAAATTGTAAACTGAATTATTCTTAAGGTTGCGAGAACGCGAACCATTTCCGGGGATCAGTTGGACGCTAACAAAGAAACTAGGATCTATTCACTCCTCGGGATATCTCGGTGACTGTGCGTTGAACATTGTTCGGGTATTCAGGCTCGGTCTTACTAATATCGATCAGGAAGGATACTTGACTAAACTACCACTTACGAAAGGCGACTTTCGACTATCTTACTTTTCTATATACATATATTCTTAACTACAGCTTAACTAAAGCGTTGAGGTTCGTTCGTCCGGCGTAGACAAAAGATGTTGTATGTATTCGCATATATATGTATACGCATATACATATATATATATGTATTGCTCTCTTGTGTATATAGCCAGATTTCGACTGCACACTCTATAATCTTCTTGGGTATAATGTGAGCAAGCATAGGGAGATAGTCCGCTGATCCCGCCAAGGAATCATCAGAGAATTAAAAGCTGACGCTGATCATCAGTATTCCGGAGAGGATTATGCTTGCGTATGTTGTTCTGAAAGAGAATTTTTTTTAAGCAGTATCAAACCTATAAAGAATTTCATTTATGGGACAACACAACATTTGTAAAACTACCACCTTCCAATTTTAGGGCGTAACACGCTATTTATAGCCGGGAATACAATAGGAGCTCTGCGTCTGTCGGTTGGCGTCGCTTTGACGCCATGCAACAGCAGCGTGTCGTCATGGAGATTTTGTGTTTACTTGATGTAGTGCAAGTATCCATTAATCCATGGAAAAAGAAGACAACGTGCCAGCTGCCTGTAACACAAATGTCACTGGATGTTGACGGCAGTAGCCGTGAAATGGTAAGATTTTCTGTATTTTTAGTTGTTTACATTAATTAATGTACATTTATATCTTTATATTTTCAGATTATAAGTACTGAAAGTACTTAGGCTCTCGAGGAGGAATGCGGTGTATCGTGTAGGCATTTTGGTTAGTATAGTTTCTTTAGTGTGCACTAGTGTGCTGATTAGACGTTTGATACCCGCTGCGGGGATCTCGAGTACGAACACGTGCCTCGCTTTGGTATTTGTACTGACGTACATTTTCTTTTGTCTTAGTATTATGACACTCTTGGATTGCTTGTAGAGTGCAGAACCTTGTCTCCAGAAACGTGGACAGATCGGAGTATTTGGACATTTTGTTTCTTGTTCCTTGCTTATGCTCCCAAAATTGATGTGTTTCTGGAGGGAGGCGTTGAACAAGATGGTATATCAATACGTCGTCCCAATGTTCAACTGGAAGCCCTAGATATCGAAGGTCATTCTGTTTTTTGCCTTAGCTAGAAATCCTTTCCAATATCTTTTTTATATTTTCCAGGTTAAAATAAAGTGGAGTAGCAGCGGATTTATTTTTGAATTTTTTTTTTTGAATTTTTATTTGGATTATTATTTGTATTATTTTGTATGGTTTCATTTTTTTATAATTTTAATTTTTCCTTATAATTTTCATTTTTTTTTTACAAGTAGAGAATAAGCTTTGAATCAATAGGTTAAGAGATATTTTGTGAGTAAATTAAAATATATTGACGTTTAAAAAACACAGTGTTCACCAGTCTTGTCCACCACACCGGCACCTCCACTTTTTTATGTAAAGCCCATATTGGAACTTTACACTTAATTTACCATACATATAAGATGTGTGCATTTATGATAGACAAATATCTTATTAGTATTGAGAAAATTCTGTGTACTAACGTACTGTGGGAGAGGTGCCAATTTTAAGGAATAACTCAGTTTGGTCAGTTCAAAAAATACAAAATTTTATTGGGTACATGTTCTTACGTTTAACATCATAGTAATTCACTAATTCAGACTTAATTCTACTTTAAAATTCAGTAAAACTTAACAACAACAATTCAATATAAAAATTCACTTTAAAGCGTTGTAAACTGCTGCGTGCCTTTTTCCTTGTATTTTACTCCTTAAATGTATAAGAAGAATATGCGTGAATGAGTTGGCATGATAAAGATGATCTGCGAGAGTAGATTTAGTCTCCTCTCAAGTATTATTATATGTTGCCCGAAGTGGCGTATACTGCTACGTATGGGCCATCGAGTTTTTCACATAGAATTTATTTGTTGATAAGGATAACAATTTCTATTGCTGCTATATGTGTGTTGGAGAAGGTGTAGCAAATATGCCTTGCTACTAGCGTGCAGATTAGTGTGCTGCGTGAGGGTATGGTTGTAGCAGCACTTGTGGCGCTTGTCGTACTTTTAGGTGCAGCAAATTTGAAAGCTGCTGCGTGTGGGATTGCATGTCGCGTAAGTTACAGGAAGAGCAAAATATGTTTCTTAAAATAACAACTTCAAAGATTAATCAATAACCATTTAATTCACAAAAACATCATTAAACCTTTTTGTTGACATAGTTGAGTACGGCGCACATATAGGTAAGCCGACACCACAAGAGTTACACAGCCTGCAAAAGCACTACCTGCATTTTCTATTTTGTTAAAAAAGTAAAATTAATATTTTTAAAAGTTCGACAGTTAAGCGGTGAATAAAACTTATTTTTCTTTAATATCTCAAAGCGGGCTTTATTTATTTTTTTTTCTTATAATCAACTTTGTGAGCATCATAACTCGTGCGCTTTTATAAGTACAGCGATTTGGAATGTGAGACTGCAGTAATATAATATTTCAGAACTAACCTTTGTTTTGATTGCTGCAAAGTTAACCTGTGGTAGTATATCCGGACTAAAATTTAGCCTAGATACTGAATTATACAGGATTAACTCCTGTGAAAAATTGCTTGAGTTAACGTCAATTCGTACAATTTTTAGGATCAACTCCTAGTGGAAATAATTTGAGTCAACCTCAATTCGAATGCTTTTTAGGATCAACTGCAGTATGCGGGACTTGAGTCAGCCTGAACTTAGGATATCCAGAATCAACTTCTGTATTTGGGATTGAGTTAACTTGAAATTCTTGGGTAGCCAGAATCAATATCTGTTTTAGGATTGAGTCAACCTCGAATGATCAAGACCAACTTTTGTTTTTAGGAATCGGAATCAATTTCTGTTTTTAGTATACATAATTATCTTCTGACTTAAGTCGGGATTTGCTCAGAACAGACTCCAAGGCTTGGGACTTTATCAGATCAACTCTGATTTGGAAATGGATGATTTCACTATGGCTCGCCATCTTTTTACAGCTGCCGAGGCCCATCATGTACTGTACTCCTCATGGTGTGTGTTGCTCTAGTAACGCTTCTGCAAATTGATTCGGCAAAAAAAGCATTTGACTGAGGTAATGTCAATTGATGTCAAATTGATTTGTAATTATACACGGAGATACGTGTATTTTAAGGAAGTTTGTTGGGAATCTGTTTATTTTTATAGTTTTTCACTAATATTTTGTTTGTAGCAGGAGATTGGAGTGTAAAGGAGCTTTTGTTATCAGATAAGTATTGACTTTTGTTCAATTTAAAATTTGATTCTTTGCAGTTTTTTTCTTGTTTTCTTTTTTAAGAATTAATATTGCCTGGATAAGAAATGTCGGGGGAAGTATCGAACAACTATTGCTATTATTATTTTTAGGACAGAGTACAGTTATGTTGTATTTTTCACGTTCAACCATTCTACTAAACAGCAAAACAGCCACCTGCATTTGTACTTAAAAATCCTGAAATCGAGGGACATTTGGGACGAACATTCCTTAGGAGTTCTTTCAAGGAAGTTTAGTTATGTGTAGGGGAAAGTATCGTACCTCGGTCTAAATTTCACAAATCATGCTGTAATTCATAATGCAAAACACATATATAAAATTCGTCTTACATAACTTGGAGCCTGAAATATCTGTTACAAAATTTATTATTTATTATTCTACTAGTGTTTGCTATTTTTGACTTACCGTCGATATTGTCCATATGCTTTTTTCGGACTTAACTATAGGTCTATCAGTCACGTGCGGATAAAAATTCGTCCTCTGTGAAAACATTTTCGTTGACTGGATATATTCCAGACACCCCGAATCCTTTGATAATATTTTGAGTAGAAAATGCCTTAGGATATGCCTTCCCAATAATCTGTGAATATGTCTTGAACGCACCAAAAACTATTCGATCAAAAGTTTGTAGCTTTTGCGATGTATGAGGTGGCAGTGTTAGAAGAACGACATTATTATTTTTCGCTTCAATAATAGTCGGGATAGAAATATGTGTATCGTGGCTATCCATTATCAACAGAACTTTGTTTTCCTCAAACGTTTTTACAAATGAAATGAAGTGTTTGAGACACCTCAAGAACAAATCCTCAATCGACTGTCCACTAGGATTTGATCTGCCAATAGTTTCCGGTGGAGCTCGAAGTAGCATATGATCCTTAAAATTGACTCTCGGGAATATGACCATCGGTGGGACATGATTTCCCATTGCGTTCACTACAGCAATCATAGTAACATTTAACCCTCTTTCTCCAGATTTAATACTACCAACCTACTTTTCGCCCTTTGGTGCTATAATCCTGGGTGGAACATGAACCGTAGAATTACCATTTTTATCTAAGTTTTATATTCTATCCGGCGCAAAGGAATATTGTAACATACACTCTTTAAGATTTTTAAAAAAAAGCCTAAATTGTGCTTCTTAAAGCTAATCGCTTGTGAAAAAACTTGTCGCTTCTGGTTTGCGGACAGATATTGATATGTGCCGCTTAAAGAAACCATTTAACCAATTTATACCACCCGCACTATTCTGCAGCCATGTTTCTGGTAAAATATTATTGTTTCTATGGACAAACTGAAAAGCTAATATCATTAGCTCGAGTCTAGTTAATCCATAACGTAATTTTGAGGCAGTTGTAATATAATCTATGAGAGAATCTTATTCTTCTTGTGCCTGTGTGCGATATTGCTCTCATAAATGAATTGCGATCTCCTGAAAGCTTTATGCTTATTGATATGTCGTATCAATGTTGTCTTCGAAATATTGTGTAACTTTGCAGAGTTGGAATACTCATTTTATGGTAGATAATATCTGTTAATGCTGTCTGTAAGAGTTCCTTGTTGAATTCCGGCCGTTTCACTCCAGATTTACTTCCCGGCGTTTTCCTGGTATAAATTAAATTTATATAGAAAGTGTGATAATAATCAAAGTATTGTACCTTGGACCGATCCGTGGTACAATTGAAATTTGGCCCAAGGTACAATTTTGCAGTTGACAGAGTAAAAAAAAAAATCTGAATCAACTGTAAAATTTAAGTTGAAATTGTGATAGCATATGATTTTCTAAATATCACTTTATAAAAAAAAAAATTAACACACAAGAAAACTACTTACTATTAGCAGGAATACTTCAACAGAACACTTGCAGTCAGATTCACTTTGCACTGTGAAAAACACGCAACTGCATCCATTCACTTCCAGGCACTAAATGAATGTGCTTGTCTCAACTTGCTGCATAATTCTTAGAAGAACTTTTTGGTCTGCTGGAAATGGTTACATTCAAACTGAAAGCTGCGCCAAGCTACAATTGGACCCAGGTACAACATCTTCCCCTACACTAAATTCTATTTATATAGCAATTAAGATGGCCCACAGATAAAAATAATACCTAAGAATAACTTATATAAGTAATGCTCTGATTAAATTCCCGAGTAAGCACAGTGTTCGGTGTTTCATCGACTATACGAAATACTTAAACCTGCAAGGTAATTTATTAATTATCGTCACGGTCTACTTCTTATTGCTGCAGGTGCAAGAGGCGCAATAAGGATTACAAAATATTTAAAATAAAACTCCCCAAATGTCCAAAACTGAATGATATTTTTTATTTATTTTAAAAACTCTTATATACTGTACACGTTCAAAAATTTACACAATTGTGCTTCCTAAAAGTGCTAACTCAAATCGCACCACATAATTTTCCCAGAAAATTCTTGATAACAAATAAATGTTGCAGATAGAAATTAAATGATTATTTTTATTATTCATTATTAAGCCACTTCTTAAATATACATTTTTTATTTTAGTGTTAGTGGTAAGTTTAATTAAATTTTTTTCTTGATTTGAACCATGGAGAAAATCAAAATATAGATAATATAATTCAAAAGTACTCAAAACGTAGCATAGTGTAACTGATGGCCAAAGGATATAAAATGTCTGCACATAACGGAACCTCAATAAAACAGTTTATCTACGTTAATTTCACTCACTCTAATCGGATACATTATCTCCATTAATTTTGTAAGACGGCAACCTCCTTTACTCTACTTTTTTCCTCATCGTGAAAGAAAATTTAGACTTTCAATTGAAATTTCTTCGGAATAAATTCAATCCTTTATCATTAATCACTCGCCGAACCAAATTCACAATTACGTTTCAAGTCACGTTTTAAAAGTGCCGACGTTCGCACCTCAAACCATTCTTAGGGTGGCTTCAACGAAAAAATTCACATTTTCGAGTTGCCAAAAATTTATTTTCCCTCTGCTTTTCATTACCGTTTCCCCATTGCGCACAGTTCCACCAATACTGATTTTTCAAGGAATTTAAGGAAATTTAATCAGCCAAACTGGAAATATATTATTCTATTGCAAAGGATTAATAGCATTTCGCTTAAGAAAAGGAGCCATCTCCTTCAGACCAATTTAGTTTCGCATGCATGTGTAGGTACAACTTGGGACCGGAAAGAAGGAAATTGTGCTGCTTCCACTTTATAGCTAGCGCTGAACTGAGCATGGAAAATTAAAAATGTTTTTTCAAACGTTGATAAGAGAAGGAAGCAAGAACTTGTTGAAGGTTAGAATTGAGTTTAAACGATTCAATATCCCAGCCAATGGACGAGGTGCATTTAAACTACATAATTGAATAATTAAATTGGCATTCGAATATCTTTTATTAAGAATCATTTTGTCACAATCTTTTATATTATTTCAGACATTAGTATGGTAGAAAAATAGTGATACCTACGTTTTATCATGTATGATCTAATCTCTTACCTGCATTACATCATTTCAATATAATATGTTAGACACATAGCCTGTGACCATATTCAACTATTAATATTCATTATACAAACATGCATAACAACTGGAGTCTCATTCGAATAAATATGTTCATATTACAAAAGGCTATACAAATAATCATGGTTTTGCACCGTCTTTTTTTAATCGATTTTGATATAACACGGTCGAAAATAATAAACTTATCCTATTTCTACACGTTGGCTTTTAGACAAAAAAAAAAACTCAAAGAATTTAGCCGTCCTTTGTTTATTTCTTTGATTATATAGTTAGAGGATTTATAATTTACGCAATCCGTTTTACATATTTTTATTTTCTATTGAATTTTTTAACGTGTAAGTAAAAAGTAATGCCTATTTAGTGAAAAAAGTTAAGCAATATTTTTTAATTTAGGTTTCTAGAAAACTTTTTAATTTTGTGGTGCTATTTACTTATTTACACTGAACAACTTGTGTTTTGTTTAACTATAATAAGGTAAGTTAAAACTTTTCTTATAGTATAACTTATTTAACAAATTTAAAAGTTTTAATTCAGCCATGAAAAGCAAAAACGAATAACTATTTCCTTGGAAACAAGGATAAAATTTCTGGACTGACTTGGAAATGGTGAAGGTCCCAGTTTCGTTGGAAAATCTTTGAATTTAAACGAACCAATAATCCGGACAATTAAAAAAAAACGATTAGACAAATCGTGACTTCTGGTGCCATAGTTATAGAAAAAATAGAAAAGGTTCTGTTGACATGGATAGAAGATTACAGCCGAAAACGTATACCAAGTGTGTTACGCACTTTCTTCGTGCGTAAAAAAAGCGTGCCGGCTAGCGTGGAGAAAGGGGTGGGACCAACAATGCAGTGGGGCGCCACGTGGGTTTAGAGTCCACGAACTCCGGTTGTATGTTGTTGTGAATCAAAGGCAAAAAAAAATGATGAAAACAACTTTCTTGTGATTAAACACGTTATAAATTTTTAATACAGCCAAATCGTCACTACCGAATTCACTTCACAAATTTCAAGTAAAAAAAAAGTGGCAGACAAGGCAGCGCATATTCTCCTATCTATTCAATATGTAGCTGTATAACATGTACGAAAAAATGTCCTGACGTATATACTAAACTGAAATTTGGTTTCAAAATTAAAGGCAATACTTATCTTTCCCCAAGTACGACTTAACAATTTTATTCGTAGCTCTTTTCCACCATCTTTCCGACTTTCCTAGTTTCCCTTTTTCTTTTCTTTTTTTCTCTTTTTATGATACACTGCGTACAACTCAACACTTCCTTTTGGTCCAACTTATGACAACTGAGTCCCTTCACCTACCAAGGTCATCGGATTTATAGAAAATCTCCCCCTATTTTGGAAATTTTCCAAAATACTTCTCAATTCGGACAACCCATTTCCAATCGGTCCGCTTAACTATTATTATTATTTAATTTTTTGTATAAAAATAATCTTATTTACATAAGCTTCCATTTGGTATCGTTGAAAAACTTCTTAAAATTCTTTTTACATGGAAATTCTTGAGTTGAATTTCCGTTTGACAGCAGTTTTCGGAAACCAAAAATTATGTTACAGTAGCAATTTATGTGATTATTTCCAACCGACATTTACCTTGGGCTGGGAGCAAGTTGTATTTTACATTTTTACTGTCGGGAACATGAAGTTTGTACCAGCAAATTATGTTTTAGTTTTGCTAGGTTAGGAGTCGGTTTAGTGATCATGGAAAGGAAAGCTCTGATCAGGTAAGTGGCAAATAATTTCTATTTATGACTCTAATGCATGTAATAGTATTTTACTTAAGATTGCCCTATCTTTTTATTTTTCAGCCTTAATCGACTATGGGTCTGAAAGACCCATAACAAGTGTTAGTAGCTTTTTAGTGGGTGTCATCATTTTTCATGCCGCTGCGTGAATTAAGTCTATAAATCAAACCAAGGGTGCAGTGGTGCGGCAAAATTGATGCCGCGGGGCACAAACACCATTTTGACGACGCCGCTGGCGGCAAAATTTCTTATTCATTCGCAATAACTCCGCGCATTTCGTTAAATGGGGCTTTTGGCATTCTAAAGTATTTGTAATCCTCATCACTTTTTTCTGGTTCTCTTCAACCAGAGCTACTAATTGCAGAGCTTCTTCATCGGAACTAAAGTACATATGGATAAAATCCGCCGCCCGTGGTGTGAAAACCCTACTTTGCTGCTTGCCACCGCGCCGGGCCGCGCCGCTCCTGGTGTGACCAGGGCTTTGAGGTGGCAAAAGATAGAATAACGATTTTGTTCTGCAGTAATGCTTCAGGAGTCCACACACTGAAAACTAAGATTCGAGTTTTCTTATTTTTAAATTATGATTTGATTTCTAAAAATACGTGGTTTTTTTATTTGTAAGCTTTCTTTTTTCTTAAAAATTATAAAATGGACATGGTGTACTGAGCAGCAAAGGGGGATGTCCATTTCAGGCCCGACACCTCCTGACATGACAGATGTCTTAAACGATGCAGTATGATACTTCGAACAGATTTTATTAACAATGCTTATTTCAATTAAGCGTCGGAAGCCTTGGGAGGGATCAAGTTGTTTTCTAGCACATCTTGGAAAATCTAGTACAGAATTGAATTTCTTAGGTCCTGAGAGTTTGAGTAGCCATACTACTATACCGTAGTATGATGTGTGCCGTGCTCCAGGAGGAAAGCTTCTTTTAAGAAGATGTTTTATGCATTAACCGACGTCTTTCTGAAGGCGATCCAATAGGTGATCCAATAGTTGTTTCTCTACCAAATGTACCATGCCAGACAGGTCCATGTTGGATTCACTGCTGTTATTTCCATTGATTTGTGGACTATTTTCTAGTCTACTCAGAAAATCTGCTACTTTATTTTCTCTATACCCTTAAGGTACTCGATGTCAAAATTATACTCTTGCAGCTTTAAAATCCACCTTTGATTTCTTCGACAGAATTCTTTATCTTTATATTTAGCATTTAGGTATTTTATTGTGGCATGATCGGTAACGATCTTAAATTTTCTTCTAGCCAAGTAGAGCCTAAAATAATTCACGGAATAGACGATGGCAAGAAATTCTTTGTCTGTTATACTGTAAATTTTTTCGTGATTATTTAAAGTCCTTGAAACATAGCACACTGGGTGGCCTTCTTGAGAAAGAACGGCTCCAATGGCATAATTACTCACATCAGTGGTAACAACGAACTCTTTTTTGTAATTTGGGAATTTTAGAATGGGATGTGATACTATTAGCAATTTTAATTTTTCAAAAGCTTCTATATACTGAGGGACGTTGGTATTGATTTTGGCATCTTTTTTCAAATATGCAATCAAAGGGTGTGCAACCATGGCATAGTCTTTAATGAATTTGCGGTAAAACCCTGTCATACCTAAGAAGCCTTTCAATTGTTTTTCTGTTTTTGGTAATTTCAATCTCTGGATATCTTCCGCTTTGCTTGGATTTGGTATATTTCGTCTTTTGTTAGGACATGTCCTAAGAACTCGGTCTCTCTGTTCATAAAGCTGCACTTATTGGCTTGTATTTTCAGATTGTGCTCGGTTAACTTTTGGATTATTTTTTCTAATGGATTTAGATGTTCCTCTAGAGTGGTGGAGAAAATGAGGATATCATCTAAGTATACTACAGACATTCTACTTTTGTAGTCCCTTAATATTTAATTAATTAACCGTTGAAATGTGGCAGGTGCGTTCTTCAAACCGAAGCGCATCATGACGTATTCATATAGAGCCGCTGGAGTTACAAGTGCCGTGTTCTCTATATCCTGCTCAGCCACTAGAAACTGGTGATATCCTTTGGCTAGATCTAGTGAACTGATATATTGGGCTTTTCCCAGTTTGTCCAGGAAACTATCAATGTTTGGTAACGGATATTTATCGTCGACGGTTACTTGGTTATGCTTCCGATAATCTACTATTATTCTATATTTTTTAATCCCTGATTTATCCTGATTTTTGAGTATAACTATAATGGGAGAACTGTATTTACTATTGCTTCTTCTTGTGATACCTTGAGCTTCCATTTCAATCATTTGTATCTGACCTCCGTCTCATGTTGAGGTAGATATCTAAACAACTTGGAATTAATTAGTTCGTTTGTAGTAATCTTAATCTCATGTACAATACTATTGGCACTAGTTAACTTGTCCCCTTCCTCATAAAACAATCTCCTGTATTTTTCTAGCAGTTTCGTTATTCTTACCTTCTCTTCATCATTCAAGTAATCTAAATTTATATTCCCCAGCTCACTCTCTTCCAACATATTTACCTCTTCAATGGCTTTATTTAAGAACAGTAATTTCGCATCATTGTTCAATGTAATTTTCTGATCTGCTATAGCAATTCTTTTTACATTCTTTTCTACCCAATCCATACCTATTAAGAAATCGTATGTTTTATCTATATAAATTTTAACCCACCGCATCCTAGCCTTAGTAGGTTGTTGAAATTCTGCAAGACATTTTGTTTTGACTTATTCCGTGTTTTTCCTAACTTTTCCTAACTTTTCCTTCAATGGTTAATTTGAGCTATTTTTCCTGATATTCGTTCATAAATTTTATTCGTAACATTTTTAGAATTAAGTAAGCATATTGTGGACCCAGTGTCTATGATAGCACTATACTTTTGGTTATCTATAGTTATAATGATGAAGATTTCTTTCGTTTCCGAGACTAATTTATAAAAAACACTTCATATATATATTAAAAACAAGAAAAACGAACTTTATTACTTTTATACCTTTTTACAATTATCCGTTAAGACGGTTTTAAAGCTCTCGACAGACTGACAATTTAATTCCTGGCATTTTTACTTCGCAGAGCTTTTTCAAGGTTCAAATTATTAACTAAGCAGTTTGTTTTTACCGTGGGAACGGAACTTAACTTTTTTTCGTGAAAACGGAGTAGATTCCACCTAATAAAAAAAAAAACAGAGCATTTCGTTAACGGTGAGAACATGGTTAATTTAATTTAGCATGCCATGGGTTTTTCTTTGGGTTGCACTTTTGACGTCTTCATTATTTCCGCTCTCATATATTGGTCTTGTGTATATTCTCGATGTCGATATATGTAACTCGCGTCATGGGCGACGATTTCTAGATGTCTTCCTTCTGAGAATCGTCTCGTTGAGGCATCGATGAAGCGTTGCTAAATTCCCTCGTTGGAGCACTATGGCACTTTGGAATTAATTTCCTCTAAGTACCTTTTTTGGGTACCTGACTATTTTTTTTTTTTTAATTACTTCGTTTTATGAGTTTTATTTCTTTGATACATATAAAAAAAAATCACTTTCATTTATTAAGAACCACTTATTCGGGGTACTGCTGCTACCAGTTGTTATGTACGTGGATGGTATTTCGAAAAAAATTGGTTAATTTTATTTTATAATTTTAGAGGCTGATGTTCGAACACCGCTGCCAACAATATGCTCTGTTCCGTACTCCAGGAGGAGAGCACACAGAGTCCCTTTTTTTGCAAGATATTGTATAAATACAAAACAAAAAACCCAAAAAGTGCTTTTATTTATGATATTATTTTGTTGTTGACTCTGCAATCATATTGTACTTGGTCATTTGTCTTGCTCTTGTGTTAACTATGTTGGGCCATACCATACTTTGTTATTGACTAAGAGTGTAGATGGAATACCTTGTGACGCAAAATCTGCTGGGTTTTCGTTTGAGGAGATATGCCACAAATAATCGTATTTCAATGAGTCTTGGATTTCTGTGACCATATTGGCCGCGTAAATTTTCCATTTAGAGGGATGTTTTTTGATCCATCGCATTATAATTGTAGATTCCGTGCAAGCCACTATTCGGATTTCTTGCAAATGCATGCTTTGTACTACAACCTTAATTAGCTTCACCAGTAGTAAGGTACCATTTAACTCCAGCCGTGGTATTGTTGTTGGTTTAATATGTACTACCGTAGCTTTTGTAGTTAGTGAGTGGGACTATTTCACCATTTATTGCTCTACTCGTAGATATACTGCTACATCATATGCCTTGGATGAGGCGTCGCAGAATCCATGAATGTAAATGCATGCTCCTATAATGTAATGTGCCCATCTTGGAATGCGTACTTGTTCAAGTGTTTGCAAGTTGGCTACAAATGCTCTCAAATGTTGACTAATGATTTCTGTTACAGGGTCATCCCATGATAACCCTGTGATTAGTAAAATTTGATTTAAGATCTTGGCTTCTATCACAACAGGAGCCAATCAACCTAGTAGATCGTATAACGTTGAAATTCCTGACAAAATATTTCGTATCGTTGGAACTGGAGGTTCACACAGAGGTTTCATTCCAAAGGAGAAGTAATGGTGGTTAGGATACCATTTAATTCCTAGCGTTTAAATTGACTCAGAATTTGCAAATGTTAATGACGTTTTTAGCTCTCTGTATTCTTGAGGAAGATCTTGTAGTAACTTGTAGTCATTACTGGACCATTTGCGGCGGACTTAAACATCTCAATGAGCTAAAATTGCAGTGCTTTGCATGCTCTAGATTGTCAGCTCCAGCCAGCAGATCATCGACGTAAAAGTTTTGATATACTGCATCTGCTGCTAAAGGCCAATTATGTCTTTCGTCTTCAGCTAATTGCTGGAGAGTCCTCATAGCTAAGTACGGGGCTGATGTTGTATCAAACGTAACTATTTTTAGCTTGTAATCCGCCATATAATTCTTTGAAACGTCTAATGATCAGGATACACTTGAATCATGCGGTATGTTTTCTCAATGTCGGTATTCATGACAATTTTTACCCTTTGTCAATTCAGCAATATAGTAAACAGTGTCGGTTGAAGTGTTTGTCCATTTGACAGACACTTGTTGAGTGACATTCCATTTAAAATTTTTGCGGATGCGTCAAAAACCACGCGTAGTTTAGTTATAAAGCTATTCTTAAAGACAGCATGATGTGGAATGTAATAATGCTGTTATTGATCCCGTGGTGGATTTACTTCCTCCAGACGATCTAGTTGAATGTATTCATCTAGACAATTTTCATAATCTGATTTGAATTTAGGGTATTTTGAGAATTGCCTTTGTAAGCTCTCAAAATGCCTGAACGCCTATTGTTTAGAGTTACCTAAGATTGGTATCGTGTTATCTACAAAAGGTAGTTCCACATGATACCCCCGGCGTCTAACCAGCAATTTCTTTCATATGTCATTTGACATTGTTGTTCATCCTTTGTTAGGATGTGATCTGTGGAAACTTCCTCCGTTTCCCAGAATTGCCTGAGCTAAGTAGCTGTAGCCATGAATGTGTTAACGTAGCTTTCACTCGTTGTGTTTTGTGCAGTCATTAGTAGTATCCAACCGAAAAGTGTCTTTATTGCGGGTGGACTAGCGTCTGTACCTTTTACAACTCCTTCTTGTACAATTTTAGCCTACACTTTGGGGCTGAATAGAGTATCTATTCTGCCAGGTTTCCCATTGGTGGGATCTGCTAGTTCTTATTTATATAGATTTTGATAATTTCCTTTTGCAATTAACTTGGTTCGCAAATTATCAGTTATGCTACTGATTACTAAAAAGTTTTCACCGACTTTTGTCTTGTTTGGAACACAGCATTGTAACCATAGTTTGGTTTACTTATCAGGGCTGTTCATTGAACTTTAATTTAGTCCTGTTAAAACTACCACTATCGACTTACAATTCGCTTGTAATTGATTTATTTCATTTGATTTTAATTACATTTTATTTTATTTGAGTTTTATTTTATTTCTTTCATATCATCGAGGGACCCTTGCATCTGTCGGACACGCCTTGTGTAGATAACTATATCTTCATATTTATCTCAAATTATGGTGTATTTCTCTTGTATTTTAGGTTCGTAGAATAACATGGAACAAATAAACAATTGCCAACAACAAGAAAATAAGGAAATGTAATAAGTGGAAACACATGTTAAATTATTTAGTTTGTCGTGTTGCTTAATTGATTATCTGTGTATTAATATATATATAGTTGTATATACTTTGTTACATATATATTTATTTAATTCTTTAGTTATATGCGTGCAACTTTTTTTAGAGTATTTATTTATTTATTGCTTTATATTTAGTATACGTAATTAGGTGCAGGTTTCCGGAGATTACGTGGCTAAAAAAAAATAAATGTTCCTTAAAAATTATAAAGAAATTTCGAATATAGAGCTCAAGCATTTCTTCTTTTTATCTCCCACCTTTAGAAGATGGCATATGGTTCATCATCCTATAAAAAAAAGTAAATAACCTTCCTGTAAATTAAATTCTCATTAGACTGTACAAGTATTCAGTCCCGTCGCTGAAAAAGTATAGCTCTACGGAACGACCTTCCACCGGGAAATCATAAATCATTACAATATACAGTAAAAAATATTAGGATTATTCCCTAAAATGTAGGGAATACTCCCTAAAATTTAGGGAAAAACCTACATTTTAGGGAATATTCCCTACATTTTAAGAAATATTCCCAATATTTTAGGAAATATTCCCTAATCTTATCGCAAAACCTACATTTTAGGGAATATTCCCTACATTTTAAGAAATATTCCCTATATTTTAGGAAATATTCCCTAATCTCATCGAAAAATACATAAGCTTTGTGCCAACAGTTTGTGCAAATATTTTACTGTGTAGACAATTTAAATGAATAGATACCTACCTGTGGTATTGACATTTCCATATGAAACGTTGACTTAAGCGGGGAATCAGAGAATATGCAGATAGGCGAAAAGGGTAGGCTACAAATTACACAGTATCGAGGCTTCTATCAGCCGTAATTAGATGTTTTTTCCATTTTTTAAACATTGAAGCTCGACGTTTAATCGCATATTGATGTTTTCTAAGGAGTTTTCCTGTTTTTGTCACAACCTGTAGCGATTGCTTAGCGATTAAGCCGTGTCATGTTCTATGAATTATTAAAGGTATCTTCGATTTCTTCTCAAGCGACCAATCCTTTATTGCGGATAGTGTTAAGCGTATTTCTGCCAACTGATCGTACCTCAATGCTTTCTCCGAGGACCTTAATAAATACGGTGATATTTTTTATTCACGCTCTTAGCCGTAAAATTTGAATGTTTGTGTAGCTGAATATAAAGCCGTCCTTTACTTCTATCACCAGTTTTCTCAGTGCGATGGATAAAATGACGCAGTGTCAAAAAGTTAAAAAAGAAAACTGTCAGAGTTATATTTTCAAAGCTGATTGTGAATGTGTTATTGAGGTAGCTAATAAAAGTTTGATTTATAGAATACATTGGAGTTATCTCTTTATTTTAAGAGATATGGAAGGAGAAAGAACCCTTATTAAATAAATAAAATTAAATTAAATTAATGTAATTTTTTTAATTTTTTGATAAGTTTTCGATATAATCCGAGTCATAATGACCCGTTGTCATTGTCCGCGTTATTATTTTCACCTCATTTGCGCCGGGTTAAAATTCAAATTAAACTACATACTAAATAAGTTTATTTCAAAATTTTAACCTAGCTGCAACTCCCTAATTCATTTAAATCCAAATCTATATCTACTTTATTTCTACTCAAATTCTGTCCAAAATTTCTTACTACTAATTACTAATTCAAATTACTTCTTACTTAATTTTTTTTTTCTCGTTCATTTCTAGTTAGTTGTATATATTATTGCTGAAGGATAGAAATTGATTTATTATTGCATGTCAATCATGAACAAATCTACCACAAAGTGTGAATAGTTAGCTTAATTAATTGAATGTGAATAGTTAGCTAAAT
The DNA here is from genome assembly GCA_963924295.1 of Dioctria rufipes. NCBI lineage: Eukaryota > Metazoa > Arthropoda > Insecta > Diptera > Asilidae > Dioctria > Dioctria rufipes. The sequence goes on along the minus strand of OZ002741.1, from coordinate 78,911,197 downwards.
TAATTGCCTTTGCTTTCATACAAGTTTGTATTACTAGATAAACTTACTTGTTTTATGATTATTATTTAGTGTAAATCACATCCACAATAGCGTGCGTTTTACACGTTAATGACAATCACATTTCCCAATAACTTATCTGGATCAAAAAAATACTTTGACGCGATGAATGTAAGTTTCATGCGTTGAAAAAAGAATATTCTAAAATTTAAAAAAATGAATTTGAGGGGAAATTGAAAACTATGAAAGAGAAATATTATGAACCGAAAAAATGTATATTTTATGACATTACCGACATTGAAAATTATTTATGAAAAAATTTACTGTTTTTGAACCATTCTATGTTGCTGATGAATAACTGGTAAATTTGAAATACTGTAACCCTTTGGCGGCTGCATTTTCTTTGACAGCTCTATGAAAAGAAGAATGATTATGCAAATAACTCCTTATTTATAGAAAAATTTAGTCCTTTCTTCCTATCCATAAAGTGAAATTTTCACTGAAAGTAATAAAAGAAAGAATGAATATTTCTTTTTGTCAGTCGATGGAAAATTTAATATTCTACATTTTGATACCTCTTTCATAGAGATTAAGTGAAAATTCGATTAGTTTCATTAATTTCTCTAGAATTTGCCATAAAATCTCCATTCGTTGTGTTTCGTTTCGATGTAGTTGATTTTTACGTCATTTCGTAGTATTGTATGTCTTCTTCCCACTATGAGTCACTTTCGCACTCATTGTGGGAAACGCAATTATAAAAAATTGCGAATATCTCGATTTACGCGTGAAATCTCGCAAAACGAACGTGGCCATCGAAATCGTGGTTCGATTATACCCGAACTCGATATATCAAACGTCAAGGGCGGTGCTGTACTAAATTCGAGTTTTGCGTACTAAAACTTTTTTTATTAGGTAATAAAGATTAACAGAATAAAAATTCATCTTAACAAAACAAAATATAATAAACTGAATAATTGTACAAACTGTACATGTACGAGTAAAGGTAAAGCCTTTTAGATATTCTTGTAATTAACAAGAGAAAAAGTTATAATTGGTCGAAGACCAATAATATTATACCCTAGATGAAATGTTGACATCTTCAGTGTAACAATAGCTAAATTTTGTTTAAGTATTTTTAGATGTATTGTCCGCGGCTGCTTATTTGAATATTCGCAGCTAACCTATATATGGGTATTACCGTATATATTTATAGGTCGTTTCACTATCCGCAACCTGTGGACGCGCCCTATAGCTAACATTATGGCTAGGGGAAAAATTTGAAAAAAAAAATAAACAAATACAAACAAAACAAAAACAAACAACAAATAAAGAATAAATAAATAAATAGATAAATAAATAAATAAAATAAATAAATTACATATGAAAAAAAAAACAAAGAGCAACGATTTCATCTAGGGTATAATAAGGCAACCGAAGAAGTGACTACAAAGAAATTTAGTAGCGTAAATAAAATATTATGTATTTCTCTACTAATTGAAAAGGTTTCTTTTAAGTCTTACGCAAATACAGTCGTGATAACTGTACGTCATTTTATACGTTGTTGTACCGACTGCGTTTGCGTGCAGGCCTGAAAACGCCCAATCAATTTGAGTACGGCCAGTAGTGCTAGTAGTTTGCTCATGAAGTAAACTTCGAAGCCCCAAGTGAAATAAGTTGCACCTCATTGACTCTCTTGGGGCACTAATGCGAATGTCCTCGTTAAAATCACCTAAAATAGTAATTTGTTCAACACTGTGGCGTTCGAAAATCGTGGATATTTCAGAAACTTCCAGACGTTTTGGGTATGTAGGATTCCTATAAAGAATAACAAAGTGTGAATTGCAGTACCGGAATAAAACGTACTGGAATACATTGTTAGAGCTTAACGAAAGGTTTTTAGCTATCAAGTACCCTTATTTCATTTGATATGTCAGACTTCGCGTAGCAGATAATACCATTCTTCTTCCGTCCTTCCGAATAAGTACTTTCTAACCGCTCAAAAGTAGTATATCCAGGAATCGGGTATTCCTCGCCCGGCAAAGTCCAAGTTTCAACGAAACAAAGCAGGTCACAAGTGATAATGAGGCTATCACTCATTATGTCTTGATAGTGAGCATGCAAACTTTGAACGTTCTGATATAAAACCAAACATGGAAAAGATTCAGAACGATTGAAGAGAAAATGGAAGTGGGTTTGAAGCACCTTTTCAGTACAAATATTCCCTAAATATTTAAGAATTTGATATTTTTCATTATTAAAATCAAAGCGTTTTTGTATTTGCATACACAATACTATATAACACGAAATCACAGTTCTCTTAAGATTTATCTTTTGAGATTACATTTCGCTGCATACTGTGCTTAAACAAAAACTGTGCATATTAGTTTGAAAAGAGCGGTCAACTAATTAAGACAGCGTGATTTAAATTGTGCCAACTCAGTTAAGAGTGATTTAATTCAATTGACAATTATTTTTTTTTTAAACATTTGTTTAACATCTTCCACTGGTATTATGTCTGGTTTTAAAAATAAAATAAAATATTTTATAGTTTCAAAATGTGGCAAGGCCCTCAATGCAGTTTCGAGGAACGTTCTAAAGTAAAGAGACTGCATGAGCAAAATAAGGCAACTTCTGAGATTGCAAAGCTAAAAAAGCGCTCCCGTTGCTGTGTGTATAATGCAATAAAGCATTATGAAAAATTTTCAACAACACAGAAAGTGGCAAGGAAACTTCGGCCACGCAAAACAACACTTCTCAAGACCGAATTATCCACAGGACCAGCATAACTGACTCTTTCTTAACGGCAAAGCGAATAAAAAATATGCTTAAGGAAAGCCACAATATAGAAGTATCCGAAAGAACCATGAGAAGAGGTCTTAGTGACTTTGGATTACGGAGGTTGTGTTTCCAGAAAAGTTTCATTGCTTTCATCCAAGAATCGGCAAAAAAGGCTGAAGTTCGCAAGAGGACATTTAAGCAAGCCTCTTAAATTCTGCAGAAATACACTTTGGACAGACGAGACAAAGGTAAATCTATTTGGTTCTGATGGAAAACGGTATGTAAGGCGACTTCCTATTCGGGCAAGGCGTTGGACCTGTAGTGAAAATTGTCTACGAAAATATATTGACCGAGACAATGATACCCTATGCTGATGAAAACATGCCCCTTACCTGGAAATTTATGCACGACAAAGATCCTAAACATACTTCACGAGTTGGGAAGCAATGTCTCAGTGATAATTTTGCTGATTTTCTTGAGTGGCCACCGCAAAGTCCTGACGTTAACCCCATAGAAAATCTATGGCGGACACTTAAGGTAAAAGCAGGATCAAGAAATTTTTCAAATTTGAGAGATCTATGGCAAACAACCAGGGAAGTTTGGAATAGCATTCCGCTTGAGGAGCTTCGCAAGCTTATTGATAGTATGCCGCGAAGATGTGCCCAAATAATTAAAAATAATGGGTATACGATACCTTACTGAATATGTTGTATTGGAATTTTTAAATTCTAAATTAAATAAGTTTGAATTTTTATAATAATTAAAAAAAAAAAAACTGGAGCGTCTTAATTAGTTGTCCGAATTTTGTAAGAAGTACATTTTATGTTACATGCATTTTAAGGATTTAATAAAAATTTAAAAAAATAAATGCTTTTGTAAATTATAATATACTATAACGGAGGATTTTGTTCACTTTTTTTCTCATTAACAAAGATACGCCATGAAGAAATGAAAATCTTCATTAAATTATATGGTGTCTGAGTTAGTTGACCGCTAGGTACATATATGTTTAGGATTATGGGAAAAATGATTGAAAATATAATTTATATTCTTTTCAATATAGCTGGATATGTTTTCTTTACACGCGGCCGAGCTGCATAAATGTAGGGAATGGCAAGTATATAAAAAAAAACAAAATTTTTCATTAATTCTACAAAATCGCGCTTGACCACCTGCAAGCCAGTTAAATAAGTTTTTCAATTCGGGTTTATATCTCCGTGTAAATATTTTAGTTTCAGCTCCACTTTGTGGATGTTGTTCATCAAATGCGCAGGAGCTGTCATTACTGGAACTATTTGGTTTGTTATATTTAACTACTTTAATTTATAATATAAAACTAATAGCAAATACTTGCTTTCTTCAATATTTGTGTGATTTGTGTGCATTCGAGAGAATCGGACGTGTGATATATTGAACAATCTATAAAATCACTAAAATTCGGTTATATGTAAAAATTTAAATAGTAATAAATTAAGGCATGAAATATTGTTAATTATTGTGGCGACCAGAAACATTGGATTAAAGCAGTGAATTCGGCGCAAAAACTAAAATATTGTGATTGAATTGATTGAGAGGCACAGAAGTGTTTTGAGGGTTTTACATTTTTTTTTCTCGTTTTCGATCGACTTGCAATTGTGTCACATAGAAATTCGTTTTTTTTCTTTCTGTTTTTATTCTTTTATTTTTATTATAAACTTAAATAAGTATGCGAAAAAAAAGAAAACTGAAAAATATCGAACAAAGGGCAATGACAATTTTAAATCTGTTACTTAGCGGTAACTGAATAACTAAGTATCCATAGAAGACTGGGAAAATTGCAATCACAAATAAGCGAAGAGAAAACATAAACAAAATGAATATGCGACAGTTGTGATAATGTTGTTAGAAATGGAAAATATATGTATACTTTGTCAAGGAGGTTGTAATACCAATTTTCACATAAAATGTGTAGGCTTGGTACAATATAATATACACCAAATAAATGTAAAAAAGAATCTGGTGTTTATGTGCGATCTATGCATTGAGTATCGAAAAAAATTTACGGATCAGTTAGAAGTGATATTAAAGGAAGTCTTAGAAAATAAAAAGAGAGTTATTGACCAAGAAGTGGAAATTAATAGTATTTTGAAACAGGTAAAAAAGCTAAGTGATGATAAGAAAACAAGTGAAGTTGTAATAGTTCCGAGTGTGGACAGGAGGTAAAAAAAACGAAGGAGGATCTTAGGAGAGAAGTTGATCCCACTAATTTTAAAATTGTTGGAACGTCAACTAAACAGAATGGCTAATAGCGACGAGTCGAAGGAAATCAATTCTGCGGTGGAAAGTAAACTAAGTAATGAATATGAGGTTAAAATACCGGAAACGAAAAGACCTAAGGTGCTTGTAGTTGGAATTAAAGAACAATTAAGTAAATATGAGTTGATCCAAAAAATGAAATGAAGTGGATATTGAAAGCTTAAAAAAACTTTAAAAGGAAAAGATTATTAATATAGGCTGGGATCAGTGTAAAGTTTTGGATGGAGTTAGTGTGAAGAGATGCCATAAATGTAAAAGATTTAATCATGGAGCGAAGGTTTGTAAAGGTGTAGAGGTCTATGGGAAATGCAATGGAGCGCATCGTATGAGTGAATGCAAAGAACAAGAAATGGTTACTAAGCGTGTTAATTGTGCACAAGCCAATAAAAAATTGAAACTAAATTGAGATACTAATCACAGTACCATGTCACATGAATACCCAGTTTATGTACATAAATTGAAAAATGAAAAGAAGAAATGTGGATTTAGAGTGTAGCAATTAGCAAATTTTAGTTTCTTGTACTTGAATATACAGGGACTATTAAACAATTTTTGTGACATAGAAATTGTACATAAAAGCAAGAAATTTGATTTGATTTTATTATCGGAAACACATTTAACAGATAAAGTAGATGATGATGAAACATACCTACATGGATATAAAATAGTGCGCTTTGACTCGAAATCTAGTCATACTGGTAGGGTGGCTGTATATATACGAGAGCAATGGCATTTCAAAATCCTAAAAAATGGTGGGGATAACTCCTATGTAGTTATAAAGTCTTCAATGCACAATAATTTTTGTGTTACTGTCGTTGTTTTATATAGATCACCAGGTGGTTCAGAAATTCCAATTTGTAACCAATTTGAAGAACTTTTAGATTATCTGGAAGATAGGGTTGAAGAAGTGATAATTGTATGTCATTTCAATATAGATTTGAAAACTAATAATACATATAAAAGGTATATTGAAAAAAACTTCAAGGATAATGCATACAAACAGAGTGTTGAGGAATATACTCGATTTACGCAAACTTCCAAAACCCTAATCGACTACGTCGTGACAAATATAAATAATTTAAGTGCTAAAGTGAAACCAAATTTGAAAATAAGTGATCATGAAAGCATACAAATTGAAATTGAAATTAATACGAATAAAAAAATATGTAACGGAGAAGAACGTATGTATGTGTGTAATATTCAAGTACAACCAGACAGATTTTAGCAGGGAATTAGTTTGTCAAAATATTAATGCAGTTGTAAGCTTTGAGGAGGTTTCGGATTGCGCTAGCGAGCTAGATAAAAAGTTAAGTGAAGTTATTAATAAATACACAGTAAGAAAAGTGGTAGGAGATAGAGAATGTGAATGGTATAGTCAAGAATTAAAGAGTTTGAAAGAAGATAAAATTATTCAATATAACAGAGCCCGAATGCTAGATACTGAACATGAATGGATAAAATATAAAAAAAAACTAGGAACATTTACAAAATAAGTATAAATAAAGCAAAAAACAGATATATTGAATGCAGAATAAGTAACGCACATGGTGCCAAACATATGTGGAAAGAAATTAAGCGGACAGTACTAAAATATACAAACAACACAATACAATGTATAGAATTTAGAGATAGTAAGATAACGGAGAAGAAGGAAATTGCATGTTACCATGTTACCATGTTACCATTAATGGAGAAAATATTAGAAAAAGCAGTTCAAGTACAACTAGAAGAATATATGGAGACTAACAACTTATTTTTAAAGACACAGTCGGGTTTTAGTAAAATTCATTCTTGCGAAACGGGACAAATGTGCAAGACTGCAAGGAAAAATTAGAGCAAGATTAAGAAACCTCAACAAGTGGTTTGAAATTAACAAACTTAAATTGAATGTGAGTAAAACAAAATTTATGACTATTAATTACGGCAATATTTAGATATAAAAATTAGCAATGAGAGGATTAACAAAGTGACTAATGTGAACTATTTAGGAGTGATAGTAGACAGAGACTTAAACTTTAAAAAACCATATAGAGTATATTTGTAAAAAAAAATCGGCAAAAAGGTGGAATTCTTTAGAAGAATCAGGAAAAATATATCAATGAAAAGCGCAATTAACATATATAATGTTATTATAAGACTCATTTCGAATATTGCTCAACGATACTATTCCTAGGCGCACAAGGAATGTTTGAGCGTTTACAAAAGCTGCAAAATAAAGCAATGAGGATAATTTTAAGATGCAACAGATATACACAAATAAAATGCATGCTCGATACTTTAACCTTCGAGCGGGCGCGCTGTCATAATTTTTACGACAAATTCCGTTATTTGAATGTTGAATATATCTGGTGGTGCTAATGGCACCATAACCCTATTCAATTCTTCGAAGAATGGTTTGGTCACTAGTTGGTGGGGGTGACTTTATGCTGCAGTGTACAGTTCATTCGATATTGAGACGTTTTGGTAACAAGACGGTTTAACGTACATTTTACGACACGCGCTATTTCATGTACGTATTATACATATTTTTCTTATTAATTTTTCTGGTTATTGTTTATTGTGTTACAAGTTATTGCTATTAATTATTATATTGTTTTATATCCGCTGTTTAATTGTTGTTATTAATTTCTCTAGAATTTGCAAAAAAATGTCATTTCTGTCCCAAGAAGAACTCGAAAGATTATGTCAAGGCATATTTGTTGAAAAAGATGAAGAAGATGATTATATCCCCAGCAGTGATAGTGACCTGAGTGATGGACGTATTCATACAGAGAATTATGATAGTTTGTCTGAACAAGGTATTTCTGAAGAATATTCAGTTGAAGACAATTCCGGTGATGACAGCTTTTATATCGGGAAAGATAAAATATCAAAATGGCGTAAGTTGAGTTATGCTAGTTCATCTAAAACAAAAAAAATAAATATTGTAAAAGAGTCTCGTGGTTTAAAAAATTGTGCTAAAGACATAACTAATGAATTAGAAGCATTTTTGAAAATAATTGACCTCACTATGATAGAGGATATTGTGACTTATACGAACATTTATATTGAGCAGCTAAGAACTCGTCAAGAATACGTCAGAGAGCGAGACTGCAAAGATACTAGCAAAACTGAATTTATGGCTTACTTAGGGCTGCTATATTTGATTGGAATTAAAAAAGCACAACACGCCAATGTCAATGAAATTTGGACAAATGATGGAACTGATGGAACAATATCCGGGCTTGCTATAATTAGAGTGAATAAACAACCATCGACGAGATGCTGCATCCTTTCAGAGGCCGTTGTAGTTGGGTTCAATATATACCAAGCAAACCAGCCAAATACGGCTTAAAAATGTATGCTTTGTGTGACGCTAAAACTTTGTATACGTCAAATATTGAAGTTTACTGCGGTAAACAACCAGATGGCCCGTATACTTCATCAAATGCACCGATGGATATTGTGAAACGACTTGTTGTTCCAATTGAAAATTCAAGCAGAAATCTGACCACAGACAACTATTACACTAGTATTCCTCTTTCTGACTACTTACTGGAAAAAAAGATAACGTTGATTGGGACGCTGAAGAAAAATAGGAAAGAAATCCCACCAGAATTCCTGCCACATAAGAACAAAGAGGTTCAATCAATATCTTTTGGATTCCAGAAGGACAAAATGCTTACATCTTATATTCCCCGCAAAAATAAGGCGGTTATACTCCTTTCTACGTTGCACGATAAGAAGGAAATTAATTCTGCAACTGATACAGTAGACAAAATGTGTGCTGCTTATTCAATATCCCGCATAACCAGAAGATGGCCCTGTGCAATTTTTTATAGCCTTATGAATATTGCTAGAATAAATTCGCAGGTGTTATATTCCTTTGCTAAACCGTCAAATCCACCAAAATGGCGAAGATTATTTCTGAAGAACTTATCCCTTAGTCTTATGAAGGAACATCGTACTTCAAGAGCAAAGCTTAAAAACTTACCATCTGACGTAGCAGAATTTCTGAGAGTGAATTATGGGCAACTTGCAGACCAATTCAATGAACAGCAACTGGTACTAAAACGAGGAGTATGTCGTTCATGTGTAATGGAGAAGAGAAGAACGTCTGCATCTATGAAGTGTCACAAATGTAAGTCTTTTACTTGTAAACTCCACTCTCAAACCGAAAGAATATGCTCTACATGTAAAGAGGACAGCAATTCGCACTCAGATTAATATAAGAAACATATGTTAAATTTTTAAAATAAAATTATTCCATTCATTATTTTCAAATAAGTATTTTTCTACACTTTCATTGACCATATATCATAATACATCAATCTAGTATTACGTAAGAAGTCAAATTTGGTTTGACGTAAAAAATACTACACGCGCCTGCTTATGTTAAATTATGTAGCGTGCCCGCTCGAAGGTTAAAGTGGTTGAATGTCCGACAGAGGCTGCAGTTAAATATGCGTCTCTTTATTTACAAAGTGAAGAATCAATAACTATCGAGATAATTATATGAACATATACAATATGTGAGGGATGTCCAACCATATCAATTAAGAAGAAACAATGATATAAGACTGCCGAGATGTAACACATGAGCTGGTCAGAACTCACTGATATATACGGGCCTTCTACTCTTCAATGAGCTTCCTAGTGATATGAAAAATGAAACAAGATGGAATTTTTATAAAAAAAATGTGTAGAACTTGTTATGAATATTAATTAAGTGAATTCTGAACAGATATCATGATTATATAGATTACCAAGCCTTGAATATTTACATAATGTAATAGATGTGTAAAGAGAGTATATCATACTAATAAAGAAGTAATAATAAAATAATAATACTGGAACTTAATTTATTTTTGCCATTCGACGATATTTTTTTGTAATGCTAAAAAGAAAAAATCTAATAATATTTTTTGTAAGCACAGTTATATAAAAAATAATCTTACTCTGACTTTTCTATCGCTTGAAAATATTTCTTCATTTTACGCCAACAAGACAACTAAATTCACAGGCGGGAACAATCAGCAGCAGCAAAACACAATTATTTTGATTGAGTGGTAAGCAAAATTCGGTGGTACAAAACACCAAATAAGACCAGCGTCATCCATACATCTATTTGTATGGAAAATAGCAAGGTTGGCCGCAGTTGCATGGCATTGCACGCAACACACAAGTCACTGTACATTATTAGGAGATGCTACATATAAAATAAATTTAAAAAATGATCAAGTCAAAATTTAAAAACTTTACTGAATATGCTGTAGTACGTACATAGTTTTTAAAAAAAGGTTGTACAAAAGTAACAGCCCTGGTCACGGGAATATGAAGTTTTTCTTATTGTGACACTATTACGTGCGATGCGAGTATCAAATTGTATTTTTAATTTATTTTTTATTGTTTAAGAAGAGCTATTTAGTGTTTTCATTTCACTGGATACCATTTTCAACATCAGGTAAACACATTTGTTTAATACTTTAATGAATTACGTGTCTAATTTATGGATTATAAGAATTTGTGGACAAGTGTCAAGTGAGCACTTTCATGAAATTTTTACGTTACTTGTCCACTAATATTAACAATAATTGTGTTAATTATATAGTTTCGTATGTGAATTAATGTTTTATGTCTTATTTCGTGCATAAAACATGAATTTATGTACAATATCTATTAAATTCCAATTTACATGGAATTGTTGTTATGATAGACATAAGTATACACGGTCATCACTTGACTTTGTGCACTTATGATTCTTTTTTATTATTTGGTACAGTAAAAAAAAATTCCGATTTGATTACCTTATTAATTCATTTCATTGCAGGTCGTCGTTGGAATTTTCCACCTATGCAGACTCCAGGTTGAGGTAATTTTCTTTATATATCTATGTATATAAATCATTATTTACTTTCTTGCTTTTTTTCTAGGTGCGCTCAACCATTTTGAAGTATGCATAATGATTCTTTTAGCTCCCACGACTATAGCGGAGAAATAAACGGTGACCCGCAGCAGAGATCTCTATTACCACGGGAAACAAGTTACGCGCGTTATTAACTATCTTGATAAAAAAAAAAATTTATAAAAAATGAATAATGAAAATACTTTCTACAGTACCACATTGAATTTGTCAAGAATCAAATCTGAATGGTTCTCCAATCATTACTTTACTTAAAAATTTTCTTGCAAAAATCGTACAGTGCATTGAAAAAAACAAATTTAAAGCTTGTAACGTCCAGGGGATATTGAGGTCCCGCAAAACAACCGTTTTAAACTATTTCTATTGAAATTTCTAAAAATGTTGCTTCGATTGATCCTTGTTGCTTTGCACTAGTAATATTTTTGTATGTATATAAGTACTATATTATGATTTATCATAAAGTTGTTTTAACTTTTTTTGCAACAAATTTCAAAATCATCATCAAACTTGTTTTTTAAATATGATTGAAAATAGCACGTGATCGCTTTTGGAGCCGCCATGAAAATTTAATGCTGGCATAAATCCAATCCAAGATTCTTCAGTAACTAACATCAATTATTTCATCGATTTTTTACAATTTTTGTAATAATTATTTTACTGACAAGAAAGTCTTTCTGATTCTCTTCCATTGATGTGATAGTAAATCACAGGTAAAGTAGAAAGTAGCCGTAACATTCTCCCACCTAGAACGTGGCTATTTTGAGATCATTGGCGAACTATCGCGGTAAATTTCAGTAGGATAATATCTATGTATGATTATTATTTACTCTATTGTCCTTATGCGTAATAATAATACCAGAAATTCATTGAAAATAGACGCATTCATGTTCAAGGTACAAAATCTTATTACGCATCCAGCATTCGAACTTTGAATAGCTGTGTCAATTTATCTGTCTCCCCGCACGCCTCCACTCTAACTTTATTTGCAATTACTTTTTTAATGTGGTAGTTATTCAAGTAATTTTAATTGGAGGTGGATTTTGGTAGGCAACATCTTTAGAGAAAAGCTTCCAGTTGTCATGGGTGGAGTGCTGTTTGTGTTTATTCACTGACACAGCTGAGCCTACTTTAATTTAGTAGAGGAATACGTATATTAGTAATATATATTTTTCAATAAGACTACGAAAAACACGCAATAATTTCGCCAATATTTATACAGCGTGGAAATTATTTGTCATTGAAAACCTATATTACAATTGTTTTACTAATAAACTGCGCACCAAAATCAATAAAAAACCAAAATAATTCGAAGCAAATCTTGTATAAAATGCATTCGCTAATTGTAGCTCATAATCCACAAAAGTTGCTAATATTTGATACGTTTCGATAAAATAAAATTTTCATTGTACTTGAACACTTATTTCCCTCCTTCTTCCTTCTCTAATAATTAAATTTGATTCTTAATAACCCTTGTGAAGGTTGGTATACCAGCAATAACCCAGAATAGTTAAAATATATCTCCTGCCAAATGAGACCTCCATACAAACTCAAATCTCCTTCAGCTGCAATTTAGTTGAATTACACTCTTACCAATGCACACTGTCTAGTTCATTTTTGAAGACCTCTATAATTACTAGAAACTTTGCGACATAGTTAAGATTAATTAGAAACCGCTGTATTCGGATGCTCCTTAGTTTTCTTCGGCATTTTGGTGATTATGCTGTGACAATATGTTACTCGTGTTATTACATAGTTGTGCGCAAAATAACATATATAGCCGCCCATTTATGTATCAAGTTTCCACTCATATTGTGGTTTCCTTGGTAATGGCTGCTAGGGTAGACAGTAACTCCATGTAACTAAAGGGCAATGTGAAATCTTGATGGCGTCATTTCAAAGAATGTGCGGTACGTAATGGATACAAAAGATAATTATGGAAAATGCTTTTGTCGATTCCCTCGTCTAAGTATGTAAGGTGTGTGCCTTCAAACCGCTTCGCTTCATTTTCCCTTAATTTTCTATCTAGGACTAATGAATTGAAATTATATTGTATAACAGATTTTATTTATATTTTTCAATGAGATAGTTAGAAAAGCAGTTTGTTTGTATTGGGATGAAGCTCTTTTGTTTGCCCGCGATGGCTTTGCCAGTATATTAAGGTGCGCAACCTTAACTGAAGTTCTGCTTTAAGGTGCTCAACATTAAAGCGGTGTTTGTATTAATGAAGGAAGTATATTGAGGTACTCAACCTCAATAGTAATTTATGTGTTAAAGTACTCAAACCTAATATGTTATCGACGAGAATATTGAATTAAAGAACAGTCAAGACTTCTGACAAAAAAATAACCTTTACTTTCTCAACGTTGTTTTTTATATAAGTAATTTTTTAACTACACATCCTAAAATCCACATCACAATTATAATCACAGCAAATTCTAAATTGTTTATTTCCCATGAAATGAGATCTATTTGTTATGCACATCCAGTACCTACCTACAGAATAATTTATCATTTCACCTTCTTGTTTACTTGCTCAGTGTAGACAATTTCATGAGAATTATGATGGGAAGAAGTAAGACACTATTTGTAAGTAGATTTACAATATTAAAAAATTTCATTTCGCATATTTAAGATTTTAGAAATGTAATCTACGAATAGGGCTATTGGGTTCCAAAATGGGACGAAGAGGTTATCTGGGTTTTTATAGAGGGGATAACGTATAATCATACATCAAAGACAGTACTATGTAATTTGTTGGCTACTGCTTCTTTATGTACATACTTTCATAAAAGTACTAAGGTTGCACTTTTGTCTAAATTAATATAATCAAGCCTATACAGAGTATTCCCTCCATGGTGGTCCATGGAACGGAAGATGATAGTACCTACTCACCTAGCCAAACAAAAATTTGTAAGGCAGGGGGGGGGGGGGATATCAACCGTTTCGGGGTTACAGGATGATCAATAAATTATGCTAGGCTTTCACTAAACACACTGTATATTAAAAAGGACTGCGCACACGATCACCGTATAAAGCTATTGTATTCACAACTTCATGGCCTTTCTATTGACTGCTCAACTAGCCCCGTACTCAGTTTGTTTTATGAAATTTTAGGGTTTTCTTTCACCATTTTTTTTTTTAATTTGACCTCTATTTTGTTATGCAAAATGGTCTTTGACATAACTATTTTTTATAATAACTATAAACTGTAGACTCTCCTCTTTAATTGGACCTATTACACCCTATGTGATATCTGCAGCCGGTAAGGAGTTATTTCCTCAAAACCTATTCAGGTCCATACCGAAATTAGTTGATATTTCTTTAAAATGACGTGTAAGGTTAAAAATAGCCTTGAGCATAGGCTAAGAGCTAATAACTCTTTAACGGCTACATATAGCACATAGAGCGTAATAGGTCAAGTTAAGAAGATGAGTCCATAGTTTACAGTTATTGTAAAAAAAAATTAATTAATTAATGCCCTTTTTGTAAAACAAAATAGAGGTCAAAGTAAAAAAAAGGTAAGAAAATCCGAAATTTTTAGTTTAGACAACCATAACTCCTGAGAGGAGAGGGATACGGGGCTGGTTGAGCAGTTGTTGGAAAGATCATGAAATTTTAAATGTAATTAGTTTTATACGGTAACAGTGCGCAGTGTTTTTTAAAAGATACAGGGTATTTTGTAAAAACCTATCATAATTTCCTTATCATCCTGTAACTCTGAAACGGTTGACCGCCCCCCCCCCCCCCCGCCATACAATTTTTTTTGCCTAGGTAAGTACTATCACCTCCTGCTATATGGACCACCATGGAGGAAACACCCTGTATATATAATATAGGTAAAAACTGGTATCGATAATTTTGGTGCGTTGTTTAACCTTAGTATTTGCTAATGCAATCAAGATCTTATTAAATAGTCACTCCTTTGTAGTAGGAGCTGATGTTTACTCATCATGAGGTCTTACTATATGTTCGACCTTTTTGTTTATTTTTTTTGCCTGTAAAATGAATTTTGAAATGAGCGCCCAATTTAATTTGGAACGGATTTAAAATTGATGACATGGTTTTATATTTTCTGATCTCTACACGCTCTGAACGATTTTCCATTGATGTTCAAATCTAATCTAAAAAAATACTTTCACTAGAAAAATTAAATAAATAAAGTCTTGTAGTGAGACTTGGAGTTTTTAAAGAGTTCTGCCAGATATCACTAATTGCTGCAAGTGTAGTGCTACACTTCAATATTAATTAATGGACTTTCTTTAAAGATAATCTTTAAAAAATGAATTTTATTTCACGCTTGGGTAAAAATGTTAATCTTTCTTTTAAAAAGCGATTTGCATAATAATTTGAAAAAAAATCAATGAAAATCTTTCGGGAATTATGTCGACTTTATCTGTATCTATCAGTGGTGGTTTATTCAGAAAAGCTCCCCTATATAACGTAACATACGTTAAATTTTTTCCTGTGTACATAATATAATAAAACCTATTTTTCACATTTGTTTCAAAAGACTTGTTCCTACTTTCATAAATTTTTTTATTCATTATTAGTTTGTTAAACAAATAAACAAAGCTGACGCGTTTTGCCTTCTTAGGGCATCCTAAGAGCTACTAAGTTAGGTTAGGTAAGAGAGCTGCTGCCAAACGACTAGCCTGCATCACTTAGACCTCAAATGGGTTTATTGTGCCCCTAGACCTCATGGGATAACCTTACAAGCCTCAGATCCAGCCTGCTTTCCTTAGCAAACTCAGGATTTTCCTGAGACTTCTAACCTAGATCCACCCTGCTTCTCTTAGAAAACTCAGCATACATCTAAATTCTACACTTTGCAGCTCCCCCAAACTTGAAAAGAAGTAGCTACCCAATAGCCTACATCTATTATTCATCAAAGCGGGCCACTCGCAAAGCACGTGTTGGATGGATTCGAACTCCTCCGAGTCCTTACAGCCCCTGCAGAACTCATTCGCCGCTATACTCAGTCTTCTGCCATGGTCCCCTATGTCCAGTAACCCGTTATAACCCTCACTAATTTCCTGGTATTTGTCCTGCTGCCATTAAGCAGTTCACTTATCCCTTACCTGTCATATGCAGTCCACAATTGCCCGCGCTATACGGAAAGTATCCCTACTGGTCCACCGGAGGCTTGCCTTTTGATAGGCGCCTCTGATGATTTCCTCTTTTAAAGTTCCGATTGGGATCCTCACATAAGCTACTGCTGCGGAGTTATCCAATTTGGAGCCCTTTTTAGCCAACTCATTATCCATCACGTTGCCTGTGATATACTTTTGGTTAGGTACCCAGAATAGGGTCACCTCGTGCCGTACAGTTAATTCCTCAAGACAGGTCCTGCATAGCTGCACCAGTTTGAATTTTACTAGCCCAGAGTCCAGCGCCTTAAAGGCTGCCTGGATATCAGTATAATTGCAGATGTACCGTTCGGGCTCGCTGTACATGGATACCAGTAATGCCGCCTGGTAAATCGCTGCGAGCTCTGCCTGAAAAACACTGCATTTGTCAGGCAGTATATAAGACTCGTGCCACTTGAGACCTCTAGAGTACAATCCAGCCCCTGTGTCCGCTATATTCTTGGTTCAATCCGTAAAAATAGAAATATCGGATGTAACGACCACCTCCTTATCCTCCCAGTCACTACTGGTGGGTATCATTGCATTGATACCCCCACCAAAAGTCAAGATGGGTACTTGGTAGTGAGTTCCTTCCTTGCAATCACTACAGTATATCTTGTGGAGTATTTTTGAGAGCCCAAAGCTACTTTCCATCCACCAGCCCCGCGCCCTCAGCCGGATAGCGTTGGTTGCCGATAAGCCACTACAACAAAGGTCCAGCGGCAATAAGTCAAGCAGACTGCCATTGCCGCCGAAAGCGTGGTGCGCAGCTCTCTGGATTTTTGACAGCACATCCAGGTTACATTCTTCGAGAGTGCCGTCTACCAGACCGTGGAGCCGTAGCACAGGATGTGCCGAACTATGGCTGTGTACATCCAACGAACCACCCTGGGTTTAAGTCCCCAGTTTCCACAAAATATTTTCTTGCACGTGTAGAACGCCACACTGGCCTTCTTTACACGTTCTTCTAGATTCGTCTTAAAGCTCAGCTTGGAATCGAGGACGATTCCCAAATACTTTGCTTCGCTGGAGAGGGTAAGCTCCTCTTCACCCAGCCTTGGAACTCTGAAACCTTGAACCCGCCTCCTTCCTGTAAAGAGAGCCAGCTTCGACATCGAGGGGTTAACCCTCAATCCACTCTTATTGGCCCGGGTATCCAGCTTTAACAGCGCATACTCGAGCCTTTCATTAATGGAAGAGAGAAATTTGCCAGTTACCAGGATGCATATATTATCCGCTTACGCAACTGCCCTAAAGCCCTCTCACTAACTTGATGAGGATTTCATCCATTACCAGTAGCCACATAAGTGGTGATAGTACCCCCCCCCCTTCCTGCGGTGTGCTTCTATAGATTGCTCTTCTCATAGAAGCGTCACCTGAGCAGGAGCTAATCTTTCTACTGAGAAGCATTGACTTTATCCAGTCACATAGACCCTTATCAACTCAAGCCCTTCTTAGTTGATTATATATAACCTCCGTCTTCACGTTATTGGATGCCCCCTCAACAGCCAGGAAAGCAATCATAGTATATTCCTCATGTTCAAGAGATTTCTCAACAACGGAAACCACTGCATGTAGTGCCGATTCTACCGATTTCCTTTTTTTACAGGCATGCTGGCTACCACTGCCACCATGCCATATATTTCTTATGTGTACATGTGTACCTCTATCAGTCTCTCCAAGACCTTCAGCATGAAGGAGGATAGACTGATAGGTCTAAAGTCTTTTGCCTCCATGTAGCCTGTTCTGTCTGCCTTCGGAATGAAGATTATCCACACTTCCTGCCAGGATCTGGGCAAGAAACAGAGCCTCATACAGCTATTATAAATCATCACTAGCCATGGTATTATGTACCTTAGTGCCCTCTGAAGCATAACGGTTCATAATCCATCAACTCCCTACGTCTTAAAGGGGTTAAAAGAGCGGACCGCCCATTTTATCATTTTTTCGCTAACTATTAAGCTGATCATCTCATCGTTTCCAATCTCCCCACTACCCGGAAAGTGGGCGTCAAGAAGTGTATTTAACAGCTCCTTGTTTGTAGTTGTCCAGGCTCCGTTCTCTCCTTTTATGAAGAACGGATTACAATGGTCTTTAGCAAACAGCTTTCGAAGCCTGGACGCTTCTGCATTAGACTTCACTGACTCGCATAAGTTCCTCCATGAAGATCTCTTTGCCAGCCTTATCGCCTTAAATGCTTTTAGACCGTCCTTATAGCCGGACCAGTCGGCCTGATCCCCATTGCGCTTGGCTGCATTATACAACCTTCGTGATTTTTCCCTAAGCTGACTCAGTTCCCAATTCCACCATGGTGGCTTCTATTTCCCACTAGACCTGGTTATGGGGCAAGCTTCCCGAAATTCCTCGTTTAAAGCCTCGGTGTCCCTAATGACAGCAGCATCCATCGTTGACTCTGTGATGAGTCTTTTGGGTGCTGATAACAACCTGTCGCTGACTATATCACAGAAACGATCCCAATTTGTCTTACGAACATTTGTGAAAGCTTTATCCGGAAAACCGGAAATCTGAAATTATTTACACAGCGTGTTAGTAAATATAATTTCAACACGAGAAAAAGTTACAATTGGTTTAAGACAAATTCCCTAGATGAACATAAAAGTTGAACTAGGTGAAAACCTAATGTTTTGCATGGCAACAAGTAAAAAGGGGTTTCCCGATTTAATTCATTTTTGAAAGCAAAAGAAAAAGTTTTGTATGGCAACACCAAGAAGAAGTTCTCCGATTTACTCTATTTTTGAAATTTCGTTTACTATTGCTATTAAAAAACCATGTACCAAATTTCAGTTCTCTACATGAACGCGTTCTCAGGCAGTAAAAACGAAATTTTTGTATGGCAACCCTACCATGGAGTCATTCGATTTGTCCCATTTTCGAACTTAAATTTACTTTTTTTGTAAAATGCCCATGACGGCGGGACAGGCAGACGAACATAAAAAAAACAAAATAACTTTTAATATTATGTATGGGTGGCCAATAGTTTTTCGTCTACCATCATTAATTCTATGCGTTACAAACAGAATAACAAAGTTAGTATACAATATAGATTTCATCTAGGGTGAAAAAATTGGGTAAATTGGGCAACCCCCTCTTGGTGATGCCATACAAAAATTCAGGCCTTTTACGTATACCTATGACCATGATCAGTCCTAGACGGTTTATTGTTCTGAAAAATTTTTCAGAATATGAAATATTATGAA
Organism: Dioctria rufipes; assembly: GCA_963924295.1. Classification (NCBI taxonomy): domain Eukaryota; kingdom Metazoa; phylum Arthropoda; class Insecta; order Diptera; family Asilidae; genus Dioctria; species Dioctria rufipes. The sequence goes on along the minus strand of OZ002741.1, from coordinate 78,891,881 downwards.
ATTGGTCATAATAATTTTTACCGCCAGACGCTCAGTCCTAGACGTTTCTATTGTGCTAAATGTTTTTCAGAATATGAAATTCTTTGAAATTAGCGATAAAAAATTTTACTGCCTGACGAACCGTTCTAGAAGTATATACGAAAAACCCACTTGAAAAATGAAACTTTCATAGATGAGTGACCATACGTAATTACAGACGGGTATTCAGCTAGGGTATCGTACGATCTAGACCAATTCTAGTTACTTTACTACTTTATTTGTTTTTTAGACCGTGAAAAGTTGTTTTCTTTTCAGTATGTATAGGAATGAAGTTGTGGAGCATGGACATATATAAAAATGAAATGTTTTCGCACAACGGAATCACTTGTATTTTGAAAATATAGTAACACATTAGAATTTTTCGGAGCCACGAATATGCCACTTTTCCGTTTTAGTATCCCTCAACCTCGCAAATTCTCCTCAGTCGTTACTTTTGTGCAAAGACTTGACGCAATTTTTTAATAAACCCAGTTTCATTATAGCGGTAGAAGATGATCAACAAACACAAAAGACAATTACGCAAAATATTGACTGTCGCACTTTGGATATTCGACAGCCCATGCATATGAATATTTCTTCTTGAGAATTATCCACCTGACTATGAAGCTATAGCACAAGACTGGTCGAACTGTAATTGTGTACATCCATCGTACTAATTTGGGTTTAATTCTCCATCTAACACCAAAGATTTTTTTGTGTGCTAAACCACACTGGTTTTCTTTACGCGTTACTTCTCCAGCTCAGTTTAGAAACTAATAGGAACCCTAAGTTCTTATCCGGGCTGGATAGGGTTAGGTTGATACTACCCATCTTTGGAATTTTGAAGGTTTGAATTCGTCTTTTCCTAGCGAAAATCACAGTCATTGTCTTCGTCGGATATACACTCAGTCCCAGTTCACTATTAGCCCAAATATTAAGTTTAACTAGCGCATATTCGGGCCTTTCATTAATAATTGACTTGAGTTTAGCGGATCCCAGTATAATTAAGTCATCTGCATAAGAACAGCGACATATGATTGGATTTATTCTGTTCGGCTGACATTCCTCGGATTTTACTGTCGCCTTTATTACAAGGCAATTCGAGAAGGATTTTTTTTAGTTAATTTTGTGAATACAAGTCAGTAAAGTGGAATTTGTAATTTGAAGAAGGTAAAAAAAAAAAAAAGTATTTTCTGTACATCCGCTAAATCAAAAGAGTTTGTCGCGAGAACAATTTCATTGCATTTATAAAAGTTTAAGAAATGATGAAGAAAAGCTTTTTAGTTTTTATGGAATATTTTCTCGCTTTTTTTACATATTACTTGACTTAGTTAAGGATAAAATTCCAAAGTCAAATAGTTTCAAAGGGTCTACAATTAGTGCAGAGAGAAGACTGACGGCAATATTTATTTATAAAACTTAAAATCAAACATTATTTGTAGAATTTATATGTGTGATTATCATGAGTAGCTATGGACACTGGACCTGATGGGACACTTGTTCGTGAAATAGGCACTAAATCTGATCGAGACAAATTGTTCGCAGTCACTGTTGAAGGCTTCTCAGTAATAGTAATTAGAGGGGTGGAAGATTAGTGAAATTACGTCTGTGGTTTTTGAAATACTGGTGCAATGGGGCTAGAAACCTGAGTGGCCTGTGAGAATGGACTATTGGATGTCGAATCACATTTTTTATTCTCAATTAAATTGAGCATCCCTCTTTTAAACTGAATTTTCTACATTTCGTTGAAACTTTTGATATCGGGTAAATATCTGAAATGGAGCGATTTTTCGTTATCTTCTTCTTTGCGAATATCGATTTATGAGATGGATTTCCTCTCCTCTTACCACTGGTAGGTGATACGTAAGCGCTAAGTAGTTTTGAATACAAAAATACTTTGCTATTTCGACAGCTTAGGGAGAAGAATACTGACGAACGTCGAAGCATATGCTTTATTTATATTTGTATGCATTGCAATTCGACAAAATGTATACAATTAACTATATAGGTAATAAGTATATTTATAACTAAAAATAAGAAATGAATAAAATATAATAAAATAAAAAAAAAAATTATTTAACGGCTCCGGTATATATTTGAATATTTTACATCGTTCATGGGTGCATTGGACAGGGTTAATCAGGTGGCTGGATTTCAGGTCCCTGAACTTCTCGGGTGCCCCACACCCACCATAGGTATTAATAAAAAAAAATTAAAACATAAAAATTATTTCAAAATGAGTAAATGATGAACAGAAAGTACTTGTAGAGCTCTGAGTTCTGGTTATTTAAGGGGGTTTGATATCTAAAAAATCATGTCTCAATAGTATAAGTACATTTGTCCTCACAACTGGAAGAATTCAGTCTTATTGGTTTTTTTCCTGTTATCCAGAATGTTGAATCCTCTTCAAAAGGCTTTTAATTTATTTTCTTTGGGCCCCTTATTAGTATTTTTTCTTGGTCTATAGGCTGTAGCTGTAGCAAAGATGTTGTGTTCGGATATAGAACTTTAATTTCATTCTAAGCCTTAATCACAAGCCTTAAGTGGTGACTTGGGTCATTATCCACGAGGTTTGTTAGGATTTTAAATGGAATATTCTTTTTTTTTTGCAATAGTCCTCAACTGGAGGCTTGAAATTATCAATGAACTATTTTGTAGATAATTCACTAGTCATCCAAGCTTTTTGATTAGAGTTGAAATGTACTAGAAGGGAAGATTTCACATGACTTTTCAACGTCGCAGGATTCTCAGATTGATGGATAATCATTAGCTTTTGTTTGAAATGGCCATTTGTATTAACTCCGAGCAACAGAATAAGTCTTGCTGCTTTGTGTAACCACCGTGTGCTATAAATTTTTGAAGCTCCACAAGAAAACTCTTTGTACCTAAGATATCTACGATATTATGTGAGTTTGAACTGTTTTTAAATTTGTCGAATCAAAAGAATTCTTTATGTATTCTCAATGACTTGGAGTAAAACTCTCTGATTAAAAATAGGGGGAAATGTACGACACTTTCGGCGTTTTTTCACACTTTATATTGGCAGCAAAGAATCTGAAAACTTCTGGATTTTTTTTTTTTAAGAATTTTTATGAAAAATCCGAATATTGCACCCTAACAAAATTTGAAATTTTCTATTGTATGTAGAGAAAACCTACGAAAGCGCGAGCGAACAAAGGGCAAAAAAACGAAAGAGCATAGTGACGAAAAAACGAGGCGATGAAAGTCTAGGTATTACTGAATATAAAATTATTGAGTATCTTGGTACGACTCAACTTAATATTACAAAAGTCAAACTATTTATATATAAATAAATTTATGCTTACATGTAATTACATAGTAGAGCACGGTTGAATTATTACAAAAGTGAAACATAGTAGAGCACGGTTGAATTATTACAAAAGTGAATGGCACCAATGCCAAAAAATGTATGGTCGGCATTTTGACTAACTTGGTAAACAGAAAGAATTCAAAATTCGCAAAAGGATAGTTCCTGGATGGAACTTGGAAGATGTTTACACAAGAAATTATGACACCATATGCTTATGTAATAAACTCTTGTAAAGCCGTTTGGTGTTTAGCAATACTGTATTTGCAGTACGTGCATAAATGAACTGGTTTATGTTAGCGTAGCGGTAAATGTTAAATACAGAATGACCACAAATAGATTTACATTTCAATTTAATTGAAAAATTCACTCGCATATTAGCTTATCTATACTGTAAGTCATTTCTTTTATGGGTAGTTCTATGGTAATTGTCCAAAATTGGAAAATTTATTATCGATAAATTTTTGAGGATTTTCTTCTTTTCTATTTCGATGTGAGTAAATAAGAAAATTGAAAATATGAATGAATGAATTGAAGAACCTATACTTGTTTTAATTTTTGAGGAAAGATTGACAATTCTTCAGAAATCCCAATCATGGAAATGACTGAATCATCACGATAATGACAAATTCATGTCATGGGAATGACTACAACCTAGGGAAATGACTTTTTTGCACTTTTTCCCGAAATAAAAGAGTAAAGTTTTAGTAAAACGAAAAATTTATTCTTTATATTTAAACAAAAAAATTAACGATACATACAAAATTATAAAATTCGGTTGAAAAAAAATTACTCTGAAAATAATTATATCAAATTCTTATTGAAAAAATTAAAATAAATATTTTTTTTTCGTATTATAAATTAAAAATGAGAAAATTAAAATAAAAAGCAAAATAACAACCACAAAAATCAGTTTTCAATACAACATATGTCGAGCTTTATAATTCAAAAGCATCAATTGGATGACGGAAAGAAAAAATTCCTTTTCCATTTTCTTCCTCAAATTTATGAAGCTTGAAGTAATTTAAGTATTTGGCTTCGCTTTATAGTATGGGAGACATCTTTTCTATTTTTATAAATGAAGTTTTGGTTGAATTAATACTTTTCAAGGACATAACTTCTACTTCGAACTTCTCCTTCCCTTCTTCTACCCCTTGACAGATACAAAAATATATATGAATAGAAAGACTGTATAAGGCAAGCTGCAATTCTGAATCTACGAACCTGTACACTGAAAATAAAATCGTTCGTAATATCAATAAACGCAGTTCATGAAGATATTTTTCGTTGATTCAATGAAACATTAATTGACTCAATAAATGTTTAATTAACATTTTTTCACTTGCTATGAACAATTTAATTAATACTATGAAACTGCCGTTATTGATTTCATTAGGTGTAATATTAGTAATATTTTCGTTGATTTCATGAATATTATTTATTAATTCTATGAATTTTTCGTTTTCATGGGCATTTGCATTAAACAATACAATTTTTATTGATTCCACTTATGTAGTTTTCTGTCAACTGTTGAACATGTGCTTCTTGCAATGAAATCGTTCATTGATTTCATGAATTTTTACATTGATCGCATGAACGTTTCTGATTTCATTCGTAAAAGTATTTAGTTTATTAAAAAATCAAGCGGAGCTATAAAGGACTGATACAATGTGCCCGTGTTTTAGGAAGCCATCATTTAAGGTAAATGCAATTTTAAATCTCTTTTAATATAATTTTAAACATTTGTTTTTTTTTACCTTTAATTTTTTTAGAACTATACAAGCCAGCCATCGAAGGTGGAATTTAGCATCAATGGCGGAAGTTTCCACAATATAAACTTCCAAACGCTTATCGACCAGTAAGTAACATCTAAACACATCTATTATTAGATTGACATGGATTTCGCGTACGAATCAAAGAACCAATTTTGGATAGCTGGACGATATTAAAAATGCATAATTGAATAAAATTTTACAAATAAGAGTGTAAAGCAACTATCTAAATTCTAAGAAATAAAGATTGTGTGCATAAATAAAGTCTGTAATTGTATTCTTTACTTTGGGGTAAAGTTTAGGTACCTCCACTACTAAGGGAAAAAGGGATAAAATATAAAGGAAGCTGATAAGGGGAAAATTGGGAAGGAGGCCAGAGGGCAAACTAATAAGTATACATGTATGTCACATCAAAAAATGAGGTTCATCGGATCAATGTATATGATACATTGCAGCAATAAACCTCGGTCGTTAGATCTATGTACGAAATTTACTGTTCTAATGAATATATTGCATTGGATGAATGAAAAGTACATTAAATGAGATATTTGATCAATCATAGAATCAATTAGCATAGTTCATTGAATCTATGAACTTTTCATTGAGCCTAATTTTTAATGTATATTCATTATTCATTACCACAATGAGCACATTCATCGGTTGAAAATTGATAAAAAGTTAATTTATCCAACGAACTTTTTTATTGGATCTACGTACCTTTTTGGTTCAGTGTACTTCTTGCCTTTAAGCCTTGGAAATTCAGCTAGAATAATTGATCCACGTACAATGGTTTCCATAGCAAACAATGCGAGTGAAGAAGACGATGACGATGAGGATGATGATAATGGTGACGAAGAAGATGGTGAGTACACAAGATGTTCACAGTTACTTGTATAACTACAAGTAAAACAGCTCAATTTTCTTATGTAAAGTTCAGTATTTATTCGTCCAGTTATTTGATGAACCTGCATTTTTCCTTTGAAGGTAATTATTCCGTCAGATGCAAATAAATCCACAATTTCAGAAATATATCTTTCATTGACAAAAAAAAAATTATTTGGGCAATTTTGAGAACTGTAGCTCCTGGTCAGCAGTTCGTTTACATGTTCCTCCTATATCATCCGGCACTCCTTTTCCATGACCAGCCTGGAATTATGTTTCTAAAATAATTTGATAGGAAGTAAAAAATATTTTTATTTCTGTACTGGGTGGATGGGCTGTCGCTCAAGAAATGTACATTGTCAATGTTTGCTGGTAAATATTCTAAAATTGGACGAAGGTGAGCCCATATTGCCATATTGAGAATCACTCAAAATACAATAGGACTGAACTTTAGTTCCATTGTCCTGTTTCAAATATACAACTACTACTATGTGCAAAGTGATCTGTTTTCTTGAAGCACCAAAGTGAAAACTTTGAACTTCTTGAGAATATCTGACCTTATAGTTTTCACTGAAGTCCATATATATTGGACATTCATTTTCTTTCAAATTGTTCTTCAGTTGTCGTATTTTTAAATACTGGTGAAGTATTCGTCCTTCAAGAGACAAAAAATTCAAAACGGTATTTTTGAATTCGCGAATAACTTCAAAAGAATTCATTGTATTTTTTTCTTTCAACACATTTTTGACTAATTTCTCCTTGTTTGTTTTTGGACAAGTATTTTTTTCAGTTTTAGTGATCCACTTTGAAAAAGTTATATTTTTATGATGTCCTTCAACAATATCTGGTTTATTGATTTCACGTTCAGTACAAACCCTTAATAATCATTTCACTGATCGAGTGCAATACATCCCGTTAATGAGATTGCTGGTGTTGTTTTGTTTCAAAAAACCAAAGCATTGGTAATGTACTCCATATTTGAATTAACAATGCATTTACATGTATCCCTATCTCACATTTACATCTTTTTAATCCAGAATGGACAGTTTTTTCATACAATCGTTATAACCAATCATCTAAAAATCGTTTGTGCACTAATTCCATCCTTTTTTACAAAACCCATTTTACTGGGGCACATCCGTGTAATTTCATCCTCCTCCAAGAAAGCTCATATCTTATCTTTGAAATCCTGATTTACTCTGGATTTTGACTATAGTTTGCATTGAGTTGGGCTTTCAAAAGTCTCTTATAATTTGAAAATCTCTTACAGCTAGACAAATGTCTGCATTTTTTCATTATTTTACCACTAACAATTGTAGTGAATAATTTTTTTGTTTCTGGGATTTTAAATTGGAATAATTTTAATTTAGTTGACTTATCACGACTTGTCCTAGAAGAAAATTCTTTCTTATATCTATTTCACTACTTTTCATAATAGTGTTAACGGTTTGCCCAATACCATCCTCATGATTATTCTCAATTTCTAATAACTTTTTCTTTATCCGTTGATAGCATTTCTTGTATTTAGCTAGTTCTTTTTCCAATTTCTTAGTATGAGCAAATTAATTTATCAATTTCAGAAACCTTCTTTTTTTTTTTGTTCATTTGCCGTAACTCTTTATAGCCGTAAGGTACTACTGGTGAAGAAGGAGGATTATGGGCCTGTAGCACTTGAAGGTTTTGATTATTTTCCACGTTATTTTCATCATTTCCTTTTTTTTCTTGCTACATTTTCGTTAGTTTATTTTACAGGTTTCTCTCTGATTTCGTTTCTGTATGTTTATTATTTCACTGATCGGCAATACTTGATTTTTTTTCTATCTTTTTCAAATACCGACCGTGATCCCTTTGCAGCTGTTTTTCTCTCAGTTCAGGATTTTTCTTTATTCCTTTACGTTATATCTTTTCTGCTTCTCTTTTCTCCTGCAATTTTTCTTCGCGGGACACTTTTTTTCCAGCCATTCTCAAAAATATAATTAAAAAACTAATAACTTTTTAACTGTTTGTGCCTTTTTAATTTGTAAATAACTACGAATAATGTTAATTGCGAGCTACGACGCGAAATAATTACTTGGGATCTAAGAAGTTGTCTTACGGTTTTATTCGCACTAATTTATTTGATAAAATTGACACATCGTGATAAAAAAACAAAACTCAATTAATTAAAATTCCACGCCTCCTTATATCACAATTCACAGCACAGCTCTGAGCTCATGGATGTTCTGCCAATGTGTATGCGTGTCAATTCGAAATATATTTTCCTCAATGAAACATGTACATTTTCGTGAAAAATGTCAATTACCATAGATCCAAGTCATTTCAATGGTTCAATGCTGGCACGGGAATGACATGCACGGTAATGACATTTTCTATTTCTCTTGAATTTTTGATCATTTATATGTAATTTATTTTAAATTACGGGTAATGTCCTATATAAGCATAACAAAACTTTAAAAAACATAGAAATATCACTTATCACGGTAATGACATTCGACTGGTTCTATACACACTTAAGTAGAAATCTTGTACAAAAATTTCACTATATCGCTCCAGATCTAGATCTTGTGATATACCAGAGTTGGATCATTTGGGTCCTCTACTCTGTGTTAGCGCTAGCAATTTACGAGAGCGAATGGATTTCTCTTAAAAATTTTCGAAATGAAGAGAGTATCGATTTCTGTTTCGGATTGTCATTGCAGGTACAGGATAAAAAGTGGGAAAATTTATTTAATTTGGAAAATAAATTCCTTGTAGGATTCTGGAAGAGGTACTGTTTCGTGACAGAGAAAAGGAGTAAAGGAACAGCCGTTGATCGTGTGGAATTTTCTGAGTTTTGTTGTTGTCCAATTGTAAAGTACATCCATGGGAATGACATTTTCACCAATTTTTGTCAAAATAATCTTTAAGAAATCTTCCAAAATTAAAATTTTATGTAGGGATAATAGCAAGCCACACACAAAGCTATTAGGGTGCCCGCAATCCTTTGCACTCCCAGTTTCCACATGATTATTCGTATGTGTGTAGACGACATGACACGGCATGATTACCCGCGTGCAATCATGTGCATGGCATCGACAGTTTTCATCTCCTCTTCAAGCACACACATAAGATTTTACCCGTGCGCAATCTTGTCAGTAGCAGTTTATTACTTGAAGTAGGTCGTGCTGTATAGATTACGATATGTCAGATCTACGATGAATTTCCAATGATGTTTTGGTTAATTTTATTGATATATATAGAAAACATCCAGCTTTATGGAAAGCGAAGGCTACTGAGTGGAAGAATCGAAATCTCAAAAATAGAGGGTATGATGAATTACTTGAATTTTACAAGCAGTATGATTCTAAAGCTAACCGTGAAAGTTTAAAAAAAATTCAATCATTAAGAGGATCGTTTAGAAAGGAGTTAAATGAAGTGAAAAAATCGAACACAAGTGGATATTCAGCGGATGAAGTCTATACCCCATCACTTTGGTATTATGATATGTTATCGTTCACAATTGAACATGAAGAGGCAACTGACAGCTTGGATAACATTACTACTGATCAGGACCGCAGCATTTTTTTTTGTAGGAATCCAACTCACAGAATGAGAATGAGGACGAAATGGATACCTTCTTAGGATAATTCGAACATGAAGAGGTAAGTTCAAATAACTTTTATGAATAAATTTGTACTTATATTTGTTTTGTATAGTATATATAAAGTTGTAGAATAATGCTCCTTTTGTTCGGGGTGTCTTATTCCAAAATAAATATTTAAAAAATATATTTATTTTAGGAAAATGAAGGTGCTGTTTGTTCTTTGGACAAAAAAGTAAAAAATTTCAAAAGAAAACGGGGGCCCCATAACTGTATCCTGTTTTTCAATAAGTGGTTTGATTTTGAACAGCGAAATCCCAAAGGTTGTTGCGTCCATTCTGAAATAATTGTACAAGTCATGAGGACTAGATACTGTCCTGTAGTTCTCTTAAGAGCCGAATATCACTAAATCGGTGTCTTTATTGTAGCCACTTCTTTTGCCACAAACGTCTCTTCTTTTTTTTTATTCATTGTTTCACTCGCTATATACATGAGAGCACAAATAGTTGCTACTTCTATTTTGTTTGCCATTCCGTATTTAAATACTCTTTACTCATTAAATTGCTGAATCTTACTGTCAAATAGGTATAGGAGTGTCGTTTCAAATGTCGAAGTTTTTTATATGACCACACGCCACTCCAATGCACAAATTTATATGAAAATGTCAATGTCACGTGAAAGCTCTAAATTATACACTCTTTCCATGCGAAAAGAGTGTACCGTGAGTTGCGAACGAACTTTTTACTGCACGTCATACAATCCCACGAGTTTTCCGGGAGGAAAGATGTACAAGATTGCTCGAACGCAAATCCAATCATGTATGGCTAGCTAGTATTTTATGCGTATAGGACTTTAAAATTATGTTATTTTATAGGACTATTTCCATTATTTTAAACAAACAAACAGCGAAGACTATGCTTTGGACAATTATCGTAGAACTGAGGGTAGTATCTATGAAACTAAACTGCTAATAAAATTACAAAATTAAAGCTAACAAAGAACAATTCGGCTGTATACATATTCCAGCTAACCCAAGTTAGGAAATATAGGAAACTGTCATGAATTTGTTCTGTACAAGAAAATTTAGATTACTATCAAAACTTTTATCACTTGAAAATCCTAAGTAAATTTAAGAAAATTAATTTCAAACAAATTCATTCACTTGAGCCGAATAAATCTATCTCCCATTTGTAACTACATATATGCAAATAATTTACCTCCATTAAATAATCGCATATAAGCTTACTGTTACCATACGCAGATTGTAAGCCGATTTCAAGTTTGTGTATGAGAAAATGAAAAAACTGAAATAAGTTGAAAACTTGAACCTATTACTGGTACGATCTGAACTGGTTGAACTCGAAAAATTTAAGAGAGTGATCCAGCCAAACGCTGGCCTTTATATAGGTTTTGAACGACCATCTGTTTGTGGAAATCCGAAACTATATTGTGAATTACTCAGAATATTTTATCTTTAATTAGCAGTAATTAATATCATTTGATGCGGAATATTGACATCTATGTTTTTCCATTAAAAAGCTTCCATCAATTATTAAGTTCATCAATTTAAGAGGAAAAATCCAATTTTACTATAATGCGGCGCATGCAAATTTTGTCGTCCATATTGCGTTAATTTGATGTGGAACGTAATTTTCTAACAATCTCGTTTCCACTCCTTATATCCGTTC